>JAFIRS010004908.1:0-71125 GCA_018342105.1 Gonioctena quinquepunctata
AAAAATTCTAATACGTTCATGTCAAAACATGATAATCGCTAAAAATGGGATTTTTTGTACAAATTTCAGAAAGTTTTTCGATTCCAAAGTCAAAGCCATTTCTTCAATCTGAAGTATTTCTGAAATATTGAAAAAATTTAACTCTGACAAAACTATTTCATGCTACCACCTTTCAATTACTTTATATCGATGAGAATATATTTGTCTTGGAAAACATGAGAATACCGCCTTGAATATATGTTATATTTGTTGAAAGCATTCAGAAATGTATCTAAATGGATTCTTTCAGTACTGAAATGATACAAGTCATCATAGTCTGATCAACATGTGCATTTTTTTCCAATTCGATTTCGCCTTCAACTAAAATTTTAATCAACGTGTCATTCGATTCGTATTTGTATCAAGAAACTTTTTGAAAAAATTTAAGTCCTGCTCGAAAGAATTGCAAAAGTTATGAACAATTGAGTACAAAAAGAAGGGTTTCGATTTTTACGAATATCTCAAAAATTATTGCAGATATCTGAAATGGAAAAAAAAAGCAGGCAATTTCCCAAAAAACGTCCCACCTCTCAGAATAGGGCTAAAAAGGGGTGATGTGGCTTTCGCGCGTACCGCACTATTTGTTCACCATTAACACATTGAATGTATATATTAAGGAATAAAAAAATTCATTTACCTTGTGGATACATTTTTATGTAATTATAAATATTTTCGTGTCCTTCAGCTTGTTGTTCTCCTTCAGTTTTTCATTATTGTAATTGAAATTCAATTTAATTTTATTCTATTGAATGAAAAAATTTGAAAACTCTTTCCAAAATTGTTTCGGAACGAAGTTCCTTATCGCGCGTTGCGAAAGGGGGCTGGTGGAATAAATTAAGACCAAAAGGCTTAACGAGACTTTCGCCATGGTAGTTAGCCGTGCGGCGTGCGCGTGTTTCTCTGCCTCTCTCTCTCTCTCATAGAAAGCAAGCCAGTTATTTTCGTTTCGTCTTTCTATTTCACATTGAACAGTGTGGTGTCGCGACGATTATTTTTGTTGAGTGTATACAGGTTTTTGGAACGAAGTTTTTGTACATAATAAATAATAAAGAATAATAACAATAATGAATCCTGACAGTGTTTCTGCACAAGTTCCGGATATTGCTGATGGAGTTAGGTAAGTAGAGATTTTATACAGACAATAATAAATGCTTGTGTATTTTTAGCAAGCACGCATTATAACCTCTCTTTACTATTGTGCTAACCAAGTCATACGCGTTATAATCTCTCCATTATTGTGTATTTAGCAAGTGTACGCGCGTCATAACTTTAATAAATTTAAAAGCAAATTATATTTTAATATTACAATATCAATGCGTATGTATTTATGAAGCCATGCGTATGTATTTAGCAAGCCATGCGTGTTCTAACCTATACGCTGTTGTGTTTACGAAGTCGAAATTTGGGAATAACGACTGAAAATTGGTATGTATAGTGGGAAATACTCTGTATTGTTTAAAACCCGCATGAGTGAAAAAAAGAAAAATATATATTATAATATATAGTCAGCACAAGTGTTGAACTATTAAGAACTCTTTAATACGATGGACCGAGCTTTCATTTCAATTTTTAAACTTCTTCAGGGTCCTGAAATATGTAAATTACATTATTGGGAAAAAAAGTACTTGAAATGAAGGGAGTACTTACAGTAATCTGAGTGGTTGATTAATGAATATTAACTATATAAAAAAACGTAAAATATGTGAATATTTGTCGGAATGGTGTTATCTCTTTGACGTTTCGAGTGACATTGAAGGATTTGAAATGACAACCTATGATTATTCGTCAGAAAAATATAAAATATGTAGTGGATGTGTTAAATTTTCTATTGGAACGAAGCTCCTTATCGCGCGTTGCGAAAGGGGGCTAGATGGAATAAATCAAGACCAAAAGTTGTAACGAGACTTTCGCTATGATTGTAAGCCGTGCGGCGTGCGCGTGTTTCTCTGTCTGTCTCTCTCTCATAGAAAGCAAGCCAGTTATTTTCGTTTCGTCTTTTTATTTCGCATTGAACAGTGTGGTGTCGCGACGATTATTTTTGTTGAGTGTATACAGGTTTTTTGTACATAATAAATAATAAAAATAATGACAATAATGAATCCTGACAGTGTTTCTGCACAAGTTCCGGATATTGCTGATGGAGTTAGGTAAGTGCATTGAACAGTGTGGTGTCCCGACGATTATTTTTGTTGAGTGTATACAGGTTTTTGTACAAAATTAATATAAAAAATAATAACAATAATGAACCTTTGGTAAGTAGAGATTTTATACAGACAATAATAAATGCTTATGTATTTTTAGCAAGTACGCATCATAACTTCTCTTTACGATTGTGCTAACCAAGTCATACGCGTTATAATCTCTCCATTATTGTGCAAGTGTACGCGTCATAACTTCAATAAATTTAAAAGCAAATTATATTTTAATATTACAATATCAATGCGTATGTACTGAAATTGAGCCTACTGATTAAGTTTATATTACATTATATTTGTTAATAATGAAAAAAATATTATTATAACTTAAAAAAAAAATTACAATTCCTTCACTAATTAATCGAAAGGAACTTCGTTCCATCCGGCTGTCCCTTGACACCTCTCAACTTTTTTTCAATTTTTTCTGCATACGTAGCCAGAGTTTCAGACCGATATCCCTGTTCATGATTCTTACGAATTTTCAAAGAGAAGTCTGCACGGACGCCCTCCGCATAATTTTTTTTTCCCAATTTGGAGCGAAAAAAAAAATAATTTCTCGTACCCAAAAACATTTTTTGTACTCCGATCCTAGAGAGCTTCTCACTATTTTTTTTATAATATGCTAGAGTTTCAAAACGATATCTGCGATCCTGATTTTGATCCGATTTTTCGAAGAGATGTCTGCACGGTGGGAGCATGATAAAACGCATTTTTGATGACCCCCGTGTAGATGTTGAAGTTCAAAAAATGAAAATAAAGGAGGCAACTTCCGGAAAATGACTTTTCCTGACGTAAAGAAGTTCGCTGAATCAAAAACAAATTACGATCTCGTCGAACGGAGCTATGATGTCACAAAGTCTCAAAATCTCGATGAAATATCCATAACCCCTTTAGTTGCGCTCCGATAGAGGTGATCGTCACTTTTTTAGATTTGGTGGGCCAATGCATGTTTCCTTTTTTGAAGCCTTCAATTGTTGATAAATAGGGAGAAAATCAGAATTTTTCAATATTTTCAATGGGGGGATCATTTTTGAAGCCTTCAGCAAAGATCCAAGAAGTACAAAAAAATATCAGGTTTTTAGTTTTAAAATTATAAGGGTTTTTATGTAAATTTCCAACTTGTTAAAAAAGTTTCATCAACAAAAGAACAACTAATAGAAAAATTGCGGAATATTGATCAGACTATTGGTCGAAAATCTTCAAACAACTTCACAGATGTAACCAAAATTTTTGACTCAATCTCAAAATGTCATCATTAGTCGATTAGCTTTAAAAGACTATGGAAGCAAATGCGATGGGTAGTCAATGATAACAATGACATAGGTTTTGAATAACTCATTCAATTGGCAATCCTTTTCATTTAAGAAATTGAGTGGCATAGCTTGAATTCGAAAAAGAAAATCATGATCCCATAACATTACAAAACAAGGATGATAATTCAAATATATCTGAAAATATTAATTATCTACAATAGTCTTCTGTGAGTTTGCGGGACCAATATTTGAACACTATTTTCACTTATTCCCAACGTTTAGAAATTCTTATTCATTTCTTTTTCAAGGCTCTAAGAAAAAAAAACGTTGGCATTAAGTAAATAGTGTTCAACTATTGGACCCAAAAACCCACACAAAACTACTGTATATTAATTCAGAAGGGGCGCAAGATTCATATGATGAATATTAATAATAAGACTACGGGTAATTTTTATTATATATGGTACACTTGTAGAAAAAATCTCGAAAATAACCAATATTTTCATGGCAATATTGTTTCAAAGATATGGAACTCATATTTTTTTTTCAAAAATACTTTATACAATGTAAATTTAGTTTTTAAACAATATTTTCACGAAAATAGGTACAGTACACCCATGCGTTGTGTATTTCGCACACGACAGACCACGTGACGGTCGCGTACCAGAACGGAATTCCAGGAATGTGACGATAAAGTTTGAAAGTAAACTGAAAACACTTCACTACGATTTTCATAAAAAATTGGTTTACAGAACCCACGATACGTGTTTTGCTATACTATAGCTTTTTCGAAAGGAGATTAAATAATTAAGTGATTATTGGACGGAATATTATTCAATTTCTAGTTAACACATTCAAAAGGGGCGAATTATTAAAATTAATATGTTCATTCAATAAATATTGTGAGTTCTTGTATATGTTGATATCTAAGCTCTCTAGGAGATTGAGGTTTTGACATTTCTTCTATACATGCAAAAGTTCAGTTATCAGCAAAGCAATGCTTTTCAGTCAGGAGATGGTTAGAGAAAGTTGAATTAGAATTGCCCTTCATAAAACTATTTCTATGCTCGGATATGCGTTGCTTGAAAGATCTACTTGTTTGTCCTATGTTGAAATTTGGACAGTACCACGAGTTGGTTGATATACTCCAGATTTGTTGGACTTTCCAATTCGATCTTTCTTGTTTTGATAAATTTTCCCAAATATCTATTTGTTCTCTATGCAATGTCAATATATTAATGTCTCAAATAATTGGATTTTTTTTCTGAAGGTTTGCCGAAATAAGTAATAACCTTGAAATTTGACTTTTTATTCGAATCGGTTTGATGAACTTCCTGAATTGACTTTTTGTAGATTTTTTTCGATAGAATGATGTCAACCAAACTTGAGTTTGATCCGTTATTGGCTGCAATTTCTCCATCAATGACATAGGAATAAATATGAATAGTGAAATTCCATTATTTGCCAATGACCTGAGATTTTTTCGTGTTATAGAGTCACCTAACGACAGTCGAATACTACAAAACGATTTGAATAAATTAGCCATCTGGTGCTTTTCAAACAAATTACCGCTCAATTTAAGTGAATGTTAATATTCCACCTTTTTCAACAAATACATCACTCTTGATCACAATTATACAATAAATAATAATTTACTGTAAAAAACCGATAGTTGCAAAGACTTGGGATGATACTTTATGAGAATAATGTTAGGGCTTATATTTAAAAACTGTTAAAACTTCAAAAACATGGGAAGTTTAATCACTCTCTTCAATTAATTTGTCAGATCCCGCCTAGGGTGTAGCAGTCTTGTCTGGTCACCTATATATACTACACGCATTCAATTCAAATTCAAATTTATTAAATCCTTTCTCCTATAATACAATAGATTGGACGAGTCAGTACAGATGTAGAAATGAAATAATAGTGCATAGAAGCATATAACAGACATAACAGCTGTATATTTCCAAGAACTGAAGACAGAACGAATACATTGATACAAAATAAAAAAGAAAACACATTTCAATCAATTATTCAATCTCTCGAATCCGTCCAACGTACAACGACAGTTCATGGAATATGTCATTTACAAACTTGTTGATGTCTACCCGAGTCAGGGAATAGAAAATAATATATTGTTGAAGCGTTTTTTTCTCTTGAGGACATAACATATTACGCTTGCATATTCATTTACAAACTGGTAAACAGTCTTGTCAACTCATCCAAACTACTATCTCAACTAGACTTTCAAGAATCAAAGGTAGAAATGAACAATGTTTTACTTACCAACACCAAGAACAAATATATTATTCAACTCTCCTTTATTTGCAATGCGTAATGAATGCAATCAAGTTTGCCAAAAAGTTGACATACAGTGCGGTCCATAGGTATGGAGTAAATTCAATTTTAGCGTTATTATGTATTTGTTTGAAACAAAACTGAAACAAGTCAATTTCTATTGTCAATTGGACAATTTATAGTATGAAAATATTACCCCCTTATTGCACCCCCACTGAATTATGAGCACCCCTCAGGAATATTGAATGAGAAGGGGGTCGTGTGGCACCTTGTTCGAAAGAGATTTTCTGTTCAGCAATATTTAGTTTCAAAATTTGGTGCAATCATAACTGAGACAATTTATTTTGAAAATGTGAAATTTTGATACTTTACGTAGAATGAAGAAATGAATGTCACATAATGATAAGGAAGTATTTTTCAATTTCTTTTACAATTAGATTAAATGTTCAGAATGACCACCATTCACTTCTTGACAATAAGCAAGTCGATCTTGGAATTATCGTACAACATTTTGTGGGACCTCAGGGGTTATGTTGTTAATTTCTTCCGTTATCCTTACTTTTAAATCTGCAATATTGTCTGGTGTATTGAAATATAATTTTGATTTTGAATAATCCCATAAGAAATGATTGAGTATTTTCTTATCTGTTTTGCTAAACGTCAGAAAAAAGTCGCTCAAGACACCAACAAATTATTCACAAAACCCACATAAATAATGTAATATCAATCTAGTAGACTACTGTTATTTTGATATTTATAAGTTGCTGACACACGTCAAAAAAATACATTTTAATTATGATTAGATGCGGTAATAAACCAAGAACTCAAACGGAAGTTTTTGAAATGTTTAATAATAATTACACGTCTCACACTTTACTGTTAGCAAAATAGAAACAAAATCATTTAATTGAGAGAGTTAACAGAATCCTCAGTCTTTTTTTGGTTATCCGGAAATACAGTGTGCGACACCGAAAACAAAACAGATCGAATAAAGGGACATCTTCCTATCATAACCTCAACTGTCATACCTCCCTCCCCACCCCACCCTTACAATTTAAATAGGGGAAGTACAATGCAGACAATGCTCACAATGATGCGTCTGACTTCAGCTTAACTGAGTGAATATCGTCAATGTAGGCACTGTCTCCATGCATCTCTGTCTTTACATTTATATATTTATTCATTTTGATTTGTGCTCTTATTATATTTATTTATTTATTCATTTATTTATTTATTGATACACTGTTCTACAGGTTACACCCAACTACAGAACAGGAATATAAGTTACAAATACAGTACAATACAAAATAACAAATTAACGAAGTAATAATACATATCGAGATTAACTAAAGTAATAGGATTTAATCGCAGAGATTGAACAATCAAAAATATCAATCTGACAACTTGCAGAATTACAATTGACACACATGTTTTGCAGCGGTGAGTATTTCAAGATATCTGTTCGTGGTTTTGGTGAATAAAACGTGTTGTCTACTCTAGACGATGGTCTAGGTACATTGAAATTGAGTATTTGCAGAATATGTGGGTCAATAATTAGGTTATTGATAAGTTTGAACAGGAAAATTGTGGAGTGACAATCACGACGGCAGCTTAGGCTGTTCATAGCGTGTCTAGCCAACAATGCATCATGGGGAAAGCCAATTGGTGGATATATGTTGTCCGTTTTATAGGAGAGAAGTTTAAGGAAGCGACGCTGAACCGATTCAACCTTCTCTATATATAAGTGATGATGTGGGTTCCAGATTATAGATGCATATTCTAATTTTGATCTCACGAAGGCATAGTATAAGGTTTTCGATGTAGATGGGTCGGAGAAATCTTTAGAGATACGCGCAATGAATGCATACATTCTGTTTGCAGCAGACAGAGTGGCTTCAATATGAGGGGCAAAAGATAATTTCGACTCGAAAATAACACCAAGATCGGTGTATGTGACAGGCCGTTGGAGGGGAATGTCGTTGATTGAATATTGATATAAAAGTGGCTGATTTCTCAAAGTGAATGTCATTACATTACATTTACTTGCATTAAGAGAAAGCTTATTACGGAAGCACCATTGCTCAATGCGTTTCAGGTTGAGGGACAATTGAAGACAGTCTTCTATCCCATTAATCTCAGAAAACAATTTTAGGTCATCCGAGTATATTAAGCAGTTGAGGTCAATGACCTCAACTATGTCATTTATGAGAGCGTTGAAGAGGAGTGGACCAAGGTTGCTTCCTTGAGGTACACCTGAGGTAGATGCATATTCAATAGATTTGAAGCCATTGAATATGACATACTGTCGCCTGTCGGTGAGGTATGACACGAAGAGTTCGATGAGGGTCTGAGAAAAGCCATACCTGTACAGTTTTGATAGTAGTATTCCATGATCAAGTTTGTCGAACGCTTTCGAGAAGTCCGTATAAATGACATCGGTTTGGGATCTCCTATCAGTAGTCTCTGCAATGTATTGAGTGATGTTGAGAAGGTTGGTGGTTGTTTATTTATATACAATTTACTGGGTGACCATCGTCGATGAACTGTCTTTTTAACATTTATATATTTATTTACTTTACTCTGTGCTCGTATCATATACAATTTTCATCAACTATCTACTGTTTCTCGGTATTCTAATTGTAATTTATATTTAAATTATATGTACCTTTATTATTGACTTGTCATAGCACTAAGGTGTAATAATTATACCAATAAAAAATCTAATAACAGTTGAGGTTATGATAAAAAGATGTCCCCCTTGGCTCAAAAATCGACGTGTTTTTGCATTTTTTTCACAACACATGTGCCTTGAAGATATTCGATATGTTTCGTTTTCGATGCCGCACCCTGTATAATGGAACTAGCCCAATTGGGTTGGAATGGAAAAATCTCAAGTGGATTTGAGGGGTAGCCTGGGAAGGTTGAACTACGGTTCATTTGGATGCCCATGAAACCTAGTATAATATATTGATGAATCTCTTATTTATTTCAAGGTGAACCTTCAATATATCGGTTTTATATGTGCTTTCTATAATTTCAATAATTACATGAATGCAAGTGGAATATTCATTTGAAAAAAATATGACATTTGGTTTATCTTTCCCCAATGAGCTCAATATGACCAACTCTGAAGTATCCAATGAAGACAGAACCATCGAAATCGAACTTCTCTCTGAAAAGTTTGCATGGTCATACATAAAATAAAAACTTATTAACAAAAAATTAAACCGAAATACGGAACTGAAAAGTAAAAAATTAAGTAAACCTTCTTAGTCTCAATAACTAAGCTCCTAAACTAACGTAAGTAACTAATTTTGAGTCGGCGCCAAACAAACAAGCAAATGAATTAGATAAGGCGTAAAATGATAGCATCGAGTTGCGCGGTGACATTCTGATGATTTTTTTGAAGTAATTTAATGATCTTCGTTACTTACGTTAGTTTAGGAGCTCAGTTATTGAGACTAATAAGGTTTATTTTATTTTTTTGAAAAAGTTTTAATTTTCAAAGTTTTTGTGGCTAAAATGTACTAATTACTACCTACTTGTTTTTTTATTACTTCCAAAATACTTACTTACCCACATTTCTTCAACTATTACCAGTTAAATAATATGATTATCTACTTTTACTATTTTTTGTAATATACATTATTTTTTTTGTTCTGGTTAGTTCCTCCTCTTTTCCGTCGGTTGAAAACTAGTTTCAAATATCAGAGGAAAGCTTGAACCACTCTAAAGGTTCATCGTGAGGCTATGCATTGGTCGAGAAAAATGATGACCTGATGAAATGTGAAATTCAATATATTCAGCATACTCACAGCATGTACTTGTTTAGCAACGAATCCAGAGACCAATGCTTCCACTATTCTGCATATAATGATGGTAGGAAATCTGCTACACAGAAGAGTGACCAACCTCCTCATTAGTGGAATTGACTCAATTGAATATACACCAAGAAATTCGAGCACGCGCTGGAAAATACAAAAATAAATTTTTATAACTCCCAGAACATGTCTCAAACTGCATTCTTTGTCAGGAATAGCCATCTTCGCGCGGGCGTTGAGTGATTTGCTATTATTATTATAATATTTTTTCTCCTGGACTGGAAAATATGGAACAGATATCATGCTGAAAGTACAATTTTTCAAATATTATTTTCATCAAAAAATTGCCACAACTTCCTCTAACTATAATGGAAAAATTCATATTATTCTCCTTCTGCTCACGTATGATTTTGAGCTCTATTTCAGTTAACAATTGAAAGGAATGCAAAATCTGTTGCATTGCTGCAATGCAATTCCTGGTTTTCTACTCAACCCACATCTGTGGAGCTTCTTGAAAAAACTATGGTGAAAAGAAAAAACAGAATATTAGAACTTTGCTTCCTTTTTGCATTTTATAGCTTTCAGCTGGGTAGTGTTCTTTATTTTCACAAGATTTTATTCAGTTTCACCTGTACCGATGTCTGTCTGTAGGTTTGTAACCATACAAGTTAAATTTGGCCCACTTCTAGTTGTCCGATTAACGTGGAATTTGGCATTTGAAATTCATAATTCCAGTGACGATGCGTCATGGAATGTATGCATGCTAGGAGCGATGGCACTTCTACCAATTTTATAATATGACCAAGGCAGTTGATAGACTTGACCATATTTTAAGACTGCAAAAACTCGCGAATTTTGGCATATCGAGTAAGCTACTTGCATTATTAAAATCATATCTTGTAACGAATTTTTCGTTACTTCCTTATACATGACCAATTTCTAATAACTTTTCCGGTTATTTTTACGGTGGTACGCGTCAGTAGTCACTGCTCAGGTCGTGACCTGCTAGAATGCGCTCTTTATTATCGTCCCTTGAAAATGATATCTTGACAGTTGTATTTCATGTCGTCAAGCTGTTGTTTTTTCCATAAGTGTTTTTAAATAGAGAAAAAAAACCGACAATGGTTTCTGAAAAAAACAGGTGAAATTGGTGATTTGCTCGCACCGAAAGGATGATCGTCCTCTTTCTTCGATTGAACCTCGACAAAGGTGGTAGGCTGAGTGAGTCCATTCTGGTACGTTACGATTTGTAATTGAATAACTATCACTGTTGAAATTGAGTTTAATAATTTTCCTTATTTTGCAATGAATGTTGTAGTGATTAACATTATTTTCTGCTTTTTCTATGCTTGTAATTGTCGAATTCTTGGATGGTAATTCTTGAAGGTTACGGATACATTCTATATTGTCAGATTTTCGTCACTTTGGAATTATCAGTGAATTTCCGATCAAATTATCTTCATATTATTTTATATCTTACATATCGTATATGATATTCCCTTTGGCTAATTCCTATCAAGGTTTATTTGTAATTTGGATTGTAAAGAAAAAAAAATATATTTCGGCCATTTTCGCAAAATATTTTACAGCACATGTCTATGTGGCTGACGTAGTATCCGCTCAGACGATTGGGGACAATTTTTTTTTGAAATCAGTTCTACGCTTTTCCTTTTTTTAGGTACCAGATAATTGGTAGACAAGCGCTTACTTCACTGTACCAGGGGATTATTCCAAGGATTCCGATTGCAAATGGTGTATTCCGATTGCAAAGGGTGTATTTTATTTTTCGCAACTGGCGATGAGAAGTAAAACATTTGATAACGTCAACGACTTTTGAAAAGTGTCACTTTAAAAAGTAAAATTAGAAAAGAATCTTCACTATACTTTTGTGAGATCTAAGCTTGAATATGCATCGGTTATCTGGAACCCTTATTATTAAGTGCACATCTATAAACTGGAGGCAATACAAAGACGCTTAAGTTTTAAAGTCGATCAGACTTATCCACCAATTGGCACGTCACATGAGAGCCTACTGTCGAGACAAAGCTTTATCAGTCCGGACATAAGAAGAAAATGTGTCATCACGCTATGCAAAATAATCAACAATGGAATTAGATGAGAAACGTCAGATAAACTAGATGAGATACGTCAGATAAACTTTGAAATTCCTCGTCAGCCATATCGATACATAGACTAATTCTACACTACCACGCCACGAACGAATATATACAGGGTGTCCCACATTCGATGGACTATTGGACGTTTCTGAAGAACGGGACACAGGATTATTTTGAAAATTTTTAGAGCAGCGGCGTTGCCGCTTATATTGAAAAGTAGCAACAACTTTGATATTTTAAATGGGACACCCCGTATATTATTGCATTTTCTGCTTTTCTATTGCTTCACGATCATTTTTGTATGATTTTCGAAGCATTCATTGATTTCCTCATTTTTTGTGAAAAACATAGCTTCAATTACATGTTTAATACTGCGGTATTTGGACTCGAAGAGGGCTGAGATTTTCGGTGTGGTTTACCAATGTTCTGTGCAATACTTATGTTCAAGGAAATTCGTTCTCCATTATACAGGGTCGTTCAAAATTTGTGATTTTTCCGATAGATAAAAAATGGTGGAGAGTATTTTTTTTCAAAAGGAACACCCTGTATATCATCTAATATCCTAAAAGACAATTGAAGTTCCTTTTAAATGATGTATCGTGTTCCTATATCTGAATAGTCTGGTTTCCGAAATGAAAGTAAGTTTCTATAAAAATCGGATTATTTTGCCATATTTTGTATTAAATGTCATGGAATATATCATTATGAGAATTCAACAATTAGTGCATCAATAATAAAACGTTTGCGCGTTCATTACCAAAAATTTGATCAGAAAAGAATCAATATGGATGGCAATAACTATTCAAACGAAGTTTTGGTGAAATTGTTTATCTTCATGGTCAATGTGATCAAATTATAGCGAGAACATCCACAAGGTTTTGTGGTGTATTGAAGTGTATGAATGAAAAGATGACGAACTGATTGTACAAAGAATGATTAATATACAGGTATTCCAAACTCGATGGCCTATTGGACTTTTCTGGAGATCTGAGATATGAATACTGCAGTGTTGCCACATGTTCTTTAGCTAATATCAACTTTCGAATTTCAAATGGATCACCCAGTAGGTATTTCATTCTGTTTTTGGATTCTACTGACTAATACAAATAACATTTACTGAACATGTATACCTATCCCTATCTTATAAAGTCCCAAAATGCAGCAGAACCCAGGGTTTTCTTTTTCAGAAAAAAAACCTTGAGACCTGAGGTTTCATCGTACTTTTGAAGATACAGCTGGAACTTGAATTTTTCTCTATCTCTCAGATGCAATTCAGTTTTGGCATAGATTAATTGAAAAAATATCTGAGGAAATTTTGAAAAAAAAAATTTTGGTAGCTGTACAGGGCCATATAAAAAAACGATAACAATATTTTTTATTTGAATTAGATTTATTTAAGATTATGTTAGTGATCATCGAAATCTGTATTACTACCCTGTCAAAGCAGTCACAAGTTCTTATACTTCCTTTAAATAAACAATTACTCGTTATTGACCTTCTAGCACCTTTTTTTCTTCCCATAATTCTTCCCATAATTACCACAACCTTTTGTATATAGTCTCAAGAAAAATTGACGTTGAAAATTAATTCGGAAATTTTCCAAAACTCGCAACTCAAAACAATCAAGACAGCGATAACTTTAAAGCCTTGATGATTTTGCACAAACTTATTCGCAATAATAGCCCTTTTAAAACCAAAACGATAAGCCGAAGGAGGACCAGTAAAGACTAATCTGGCTCCCTCCATTCTATTTGTTATACAGCGCATCCAAGGTCATGGGCCACCATTCGTTGGTTGTATTATACGAATTCAAAAAATATATAAAATATCTTTGAAATTATCTCACCCGCAATAGTTCAAAAAATGGAATCACCAATTGCCCCCCACCGCTCAGCTTACTGATGGTCACCACTGGAGCCAGCTGAATTAATCCTTTGACGTGTTTTCTGGCGTGATCACTCTTCAGAATTGAGTAGATCATTGAACTTGTGGTCCCCATGGAATGGCCAATGTGAATGATGTCAAAGCGGTTAGTATGATTCGAAATCAGCTCCATGATTTGGGGCGTATCATAAATTGCCATTTCGTGGAAGCTGAAATCAGAATAAATTGGGAATCGATCTTCCGATTACGTTTTCATCATCTCCTAACGGCACTTCTTTTTCTACCGGTCCGTTCCAATACAAAACATAATATGAGATTTAATGTTGGATATTGAGTACATATTCCGTAGGGCTCGGATAACCTCATGCTATCCAGAGAGAAAGTGAAAAAAAGTAAACTGAAAAATCATCCGATTTCTCGAACTGAGATATTGAAATTTGGTCATTTTGAATAGTCGAATAGCCGCGATATTTTCGGTCGTGTGGCATCAACTTCAAATTGTTATCTGATATCTAATCAATACAATGTTAAAATTCCAACAATATCCGTAAATCCTTAAACAAGCAGAATTAATTCCAATCCTGAAAATCGGATAAACCAAAAATTGATGGCTGTCGACCCATCTCCTCATTGAGTACCGACGCCAAGGTCATTGATAAAATGTTTCCCAAGCTAAAGCTGAAAAAATCGTTATCATAAACTTTACCAAGGAATTAACAAATAATAAAATCAGAAAACAAGGGACTTTAGAGTCTTCTACAGAACGAATTCGATTTGAATTGAAACAAGTGGAGACCACAAGCAAAAAACAACTACTTTCCTGGCGAATACCATGCAGAAATCTACGCAAACTTGATTGCAAATGTTTCTTTCCGATAAACTTGATTATGTTCAATTTATGCAAGGTCCGCCTAACAATCCGCATCCCGGTTTCAGGCTTTTGACCCTCATCAGTATAGAGTAGTCACCAGTCGGGGATCCGAAGACCTCTGGCCGAAGCGAGACCCAACACAAATGAAAACGTCATCAAGCGTAAATCAGCTGTAGGTACCTACACCGGAAAAAACTTACTTTTAACCGGCGGCGGTACCTAGTGACAAAAAGAAACACTCCATACTATTCCTTTATCTCAATAGGAAGCTTTCTCGATAGGAGTGACTGTATGCCCGACTGTACGTATGTATTAAACAAGAGAGCCATGTGAAGTGTAATATCAGAAAACAAGGGATGTAGTCTTCTTCATAACAAATTCAATATAAATTGAAACAAGCGAAAAACAACTACGTTCCTGGCAAATACCACGCAGAACGTTAAATGAATTTCACCTGAAAATCTAAGCAAACTTCCATTGAAAATGAAAATTGATTGCAAATGTTTCTTCCTGATGAAGTGTTTATACTAGGACCGTCTAACAATCCGCTCACCAGTTTTTCGTTTAGACAACGGGATAAACACTCATTGTTCCGAATATAACAATGAACCAGATAACTATTACGATGGATACGAAGTGGTTTATAATTCACATTATGGCTTCCTTGTAGAAGATGAAAATCATCAAAATTTCCAAGAAGCTCATTTATCAATCGAACGGCCCATCAACAAACCAGAAACTATACACCATGTTACAGACACATTTACGAACCGAATGAAGAACCTATCAGTAAGTTGGAACGACAGACCAACATTTTGTTTAAATACAATGAAATTCCATAATTTGTATTATATAATTAACGCAACTCGAAAATTCAAAATCCTCATAGATTTTGGAGCTGGAATTTTAGTTAAAAAAAAAAACATGTGAAAAATACGTACAGAGATATCCAGAAAGTTTGCCTATATCCGGTTTTTCCGATGAAGAAATTTCAGTCACAGAATCGGTATACATTATTATACATTATTATTGCGTCTCCTGGAACATTTCTAGGGTAATGATAATACGTTTTCTAAATAAACAAAAATAGTGTAGTCATGACTTCACCGGCCTAGACATATATATCAACAAAACACGTCGCCATCTTGAATTCATGAATTTTGACCATAATGTACGACCCAACGCCCCCACACCAATTTTGAATGGAATCTGGCTTTGATCGCAAAACTCGTCGCCATCTTGAATTCGTGGATTTCGACAGAAAAATCATGTTTTCCGACACCAGAAAGTCGTCGCCATATTGCAGCCGCCATCTTTATTCTATGAATTTTGACAAAAAATTCGTGGTCTCTGTCCACGGAAACCCCCACATACCAATTTCGAATTGAATCGAACCATAATCTCAAAACTCGAAAAATGCAATAATGCATTGTCATCGGAATTATGAACACCTTCCAAATTTTCCGGTAATCGGTTAACTAGCGGTGGCTCAAAATTCACTTGCAAGATTTGACCTAAACATACATACAAATATGGAGTTAAATGAAAGCTTGTAAAATTAATAATGTTGGGTGAGTATCAACTTGCTGAATGATTTCATTCAGCAACTTCCCAATTGTTGAGTCATATCAATTTTTTCCGAATCAGTTTTTTCCAGCATTTCAAATGAATCAGTATCGCTGGTGGTATAAAAACGGCTTCAAAAAAGGCCGAGAAAAGCGCGACAGCACTGTCAAGGGTGATGCCAAATATAGGAGGTCCGTAAAGCGCTAAGAGAGAGATGCTGAACGGCGTCGTCCAGTCGATACTGCTATATGGAGCACCGGTATGGTACGCTGCGATGAGAAAGGAACCCATCGAAAAGGTTGGAATCGGTACAGCGACGATGCTACTGAGAGTAGCGAGCGCCTAACGGACAGTATCCACAAAAGCCATCCAAGTGGTAACTGGGAACCTGCCAATAGACAAGCTCGTAGAGGAGAGGTTCCCTCAATACAGTAAAGGCGATGGACATCTCGAACTCAATAAGGAAAGAGCTAGACAGGAAATACTGGAACGCGACGCAAGTAACCCGATACCCTCAAGATCAAGCAGACAAGCTTGAGGACTGGTTCAACCTATGGAAGATCGAGATCAACGCGGAAAAGAGCCAAGCAATACTTTTCAGGACATCTCATCATGAATGACCAGCGAATCCCATGGGCAAACGAGGCCAAATACCTTGGAGTCACCTTGGACAAAAGATTGACATTCAGGCAACACGTAGATCGGAGACTCAGACTAGCGAAAGCAGCACGAAAGAACCTCTACCCCCTCATAGGACGCAGTAGCAACATGGATCTCCAGCTGAAACTGCTCCTTGTCAGGACCATCCTCCTCCCCATCATCCTGTATGCATCCGCCGCATGGGGTCAATGCGCACAAACATACAGGACCAAGATCCAGCTATTCTCAAACGTGAGCCTAAGAATGGCAGTGAACGCTCCCAGATACGTCCCGAATAGATTTATCTACAGGGACCTGAATATCAATCTGAACTTCATTGACGACCATCTTCGGAACCACGCCACCGCGACGTTCCTGAAGGCGGACACCCACACGAACCCGGTGATTCAAGACATCCACGCGAAGCTAAGCCTGGACGATCCCAGGTTTAGAGAAAGGGAAAAGTATTTGCGACCAGTCTACCAAAACGACCGTCCACCACCGAGAGTAGCACTCCGGCGCGTCAGGTGAGTAACAACTCAATACAAAACACTTCCCGCACACACACACCCACATCACACCATACACTCACACACCCATCAGGTACATCACCACCATGCACACACAGCACAAGTCAGGCAAACATACAACGATCAGATAACAAGGGGTTTAAAGCACTCAGAGGCTGACTTCATACCACAGGAGGTACCATTTCAATTTCGCAAACGTGCCATTTGCGAGTTGAGGACCGCTCCAAGGAGGAGCGGGGAAGGATGGAAGTGGACAGTAAATTTCGTTCACACATAACATGAAGGGGATTTACTATCCATGGGAAACATTGGACAGAGACAAGTAGCATGGCAGTGGACGAAAAAACTGATACCAGACCTGAGGGTAAAATACTTCCTGACACAAACACTGACAAGACATGGATCTTCCGGAACCTACACTCACAGAAAGAAAAAAAACAACAAACAACTCAGATTGTCGATACTGGGGAACGGAAGACTCACCCGAACACACTCTCAGATGGGAACAATCCCGCATACAGTTGACACAGGTAATTGGCGAGGCGATCACCCCAGATAACATGACACAGATGATGATAGAGACCAAGGAGGAATGGAATCACAAACACGCCACCGTTACGGAAATGATGGAACGGAAAGAGATGGGGGAGAGAGCAGCCTAGAATGGAGCATGAACATGAGGAATGGACCACCCGACACCCGCGAAATATGTCTTGCGACGATGCCAGGGTGCTAGGGAGATGACAGGGGGGTTTTAGCCAGAAGGAGTCCGGCATTACCGGTTCACAATAGAACAAGCAGAAATGTCTGGAGCCCATGCAGGGTTTCCTTCCTACAAAAAAAAAGTATGGCTGGCGGCATCAAATGCTGCAGCTAGATCAATAAATGCACGTTATAAGCATTATACTTTTTTATTGATATATCTTCTCTGAATGCAAAGTGATCTTTTTATAATGTCTGAGGAATGCAGATATTCTCATTCGTTATTTCGTAAAATATCTTTCGTAGTACCGAAAAACAAAATGGATATGAGTGAGAGGGATGAGAGAAACTTAACATTCAGCAATTTTCATATCGAAATATGCTGCGGCGGATGAAATATTGCTGAACATTGCTAAATAGATTAGTTGAAAATATGAGCAGGATGTTCATGAAGTTCCTTTTCAACATTGCTAAATACTTATAGATCAATGTATAAGTGTTAAGCGGCTCTGAGTATGGAACTCTGTGGCATGCCTCATTTCTCATCCAATTTTCAATCAATCACTTAAAATGTTTCCTGATTCATATATGCATGGGAATAATAAAAAAACATAGGAAATACGTAGTTTTCTGTATATTCCAATTTTTTTTCAGAGTTCAACTGCAGGTCCACTCACCTAAAATTCCAATAGTCCCTTTCTGAGATCGAACCATTGGTATGTTTTCTGGATAACGTAGTTCCTCTTGAATTGATCAACCATACATCGAATCCGGCATCGGCAAAATAAAAGGCTGGAGAGGATAAGTGAAAATATTATTTTGATTTATTGGAAATTATGAACAGGATGTTCATAAAATCAGATGTAACTATTCATCCATATGAGTTCCTAATTGAGACTGACATAGAAAATCAAATAACTCTCTGAATGAAAATGCAAATTTTCACTTTCAGATATTTTCTTTCAAGTAAGGGTCTTTTCTCAATATCTATCAGATGTGCAATGTCCATCGTGGCTTTAGGCGTGGAAGTACTTGTTTTCTGTTGAATATTACAAAAAGTAACTTCATTATTGTCGTGGATTTTTCAATTATCAGAGAAATCCTTCTATTCAATATTCAATTGAGAATGTTTTCCTTCAGGCCACCTAATAGTGCTATTTTCACACTTGAATAAAGACGCAAAAAACCTGATCTAATTTTTGGAGGATAGTTCGTAGATGAAAACTCCGGTGTCGGCCCTAGCAAAATCGCTTTGTAGATTTTTTTTGACAAGGAATAGTGTCAAAAATTACAAAATTTTTGTTTTTATACGAATATCTTGGAAAGTAAAAAATTTTGTAGAGAATCCAAAAACCTAGAAAATGTTTTTTTGTGCGACCGGATCGGTGCACTTTCCACTGAGATAATCCGGAAAAACCTCTAAAAATTGACCATTTGTGAAAAATTCATAATTTCCAAGAATTGAAAGCTGGACACACAATCTTGAGGCAAATGATAGATAATGCAACTGTGCGCAAGATGGTTTCTGTCCGATCTGTAGTTTCTGCACAATCGCGTAATGAACAATGTACGGGCTTATCTTGCAAAATGCGCCGATTTGAGGGAAATCGTGATATTCAAATTCTGTGAACGGTATCTGGAAGTAGAGATCAAAATCTACAATTTGAATATTTTGGATTTTCACCTGAGAGGTGGAAAATGTGTTGCTCCAAACGCTTGAAGGTGCGCTCGAGGTGGAGTCGAGTAGCGGTAGTGGAGGAACAAACCAGCAGGGGATGGATTTAACTGATGAAAGTTTAACATAATATAAAAATGTTACAAAGGTACAAAAACAAAAATATTCATCAATACCCTTCAAATCTACATTTTGTATATTTCTATGGCATCAAATTAATGGAGTAGATCCAATTGCATTGTATATGAACATATTACATTTATTACATTTATTACATTTTATAAAAAATAATATTTTAATGGTGAATGGAGAGGAATACTCTTATGAGAAACTTAAACAATTAGACTCCCTCCCTGAATCTTCTGAAGATCCGGACGTAAACCAAGAAACACCAAGAAACCCAAACTATCAAAAATTTCAAAGTGCATCAAATTCCCCGAGCCAGAGCAGCAGCTTAAATGGTTATAATTTCAACGTAACCGATAAAGAAGAAGAAAAGAAAAGGAAGCTGGAATTATCCCCACAAAGAACATTAGACAGCAAGAAAAAAATTAATACCAGATCTCAATATAAAAAATAGTATGCGATCCCCATGTTTTTTTATCCCCTCATTCAAGTCTGTTAATTTTTCATTTATTTATTTATCTTTTTCAATTATTCAATGTCCTTTGAACGAATGTGTTAATGTGTCTTATTCAATCAATAGCTATAATTGAGTCATTTCAACCAACCTCTGTCATATTACCAATGTACATATGTGTTTAAAGGTTTTAATTTATGTGTATTTTCATATGTGTCTAGAAGTATTGTCAACACAGTATAATGGACCAATATATAAGAGACTTCGAATATAGAGAACACCACACTATAGAAATAAATGATGTTAATGAAATAAACATTATCCTAAACACACCCAGAAAACCAAATTTCTCAATATTTCATACTAACATCAGGAGCATTAATGAAAACTTCAATAAATTGTCAATTCTGCTTGAAAAATAATTTTTTGTTCTTCTTTTTTTTTGCAAATGTTATTTACTTATACTTCACTTATACTTCACTTATACTTTACTTATACTTTACTTATACTTTTACTTATATTCATATATCATATTTTGTATGTGTACGTGTGTGTCTGCGTATATATGTTCTGAGCAATAACATGATTATGTAAATGGAATACTCCCATAACAAGGAAACTTCATGGGAGCCACTGAGTTTATTCAGAATTGAGTAGATGAAAGGTAATGAAATGTATTATTGTATCGTATTGTATCTAATTTTTGTTGTTCTTACATTAGTGAATAAACTTATTATTATTATTATTATGAATTGAAAAAAATGATTCACATTTATTTATAAAGGAACAAAATGTACGAGTATGTATAAAGCAAAAAAAACCGAAGAGTTGTTAAAAAGCTAATTATTTCAATCACGAATACGTATACTTCCCTCTTAATACTAGCAACACTAATAAACTAATGAAATAAAATTGTTAATGAATGAAACGTATGCATAAACGCGATTATCACTCATATGTACTAATATAATATGCGCCAACGTATAAACAACCCGCCGCGCGGTGATACACACTCCTCCGCTGGCTCATTCCCCCACTACCACTACTCGACTCTGCCTTGAGCGCACTTTCAAGCGTTGGGAACTTTCAGTGACATTTGCAACACATTTCTCATCTCTCAGGTAAAATTTGAAAATATACAATTTGTAGATATTGACCTCTACTTCCAGATGCCGTTTACAGAATTTGAATAAGACAATTTCCCTCCAATCGGCTCATTTTGCAAGATAAGCCCTAACTTCACATCGGACAGTTACCATCTTGCGCACACTTGAACAACATTTAATTATCTATCATTTTCCGAACTATTGTGTTTCCAGCTTCAAATTTATAAAAATTATGCATTTTTGAAAAATGTCCTCGTTTTAGAGGTTTTCCCGGGTTTTCTCAGTTAAAAATGCACCGATGCGGTCGCCAAAAAAAAATTTAGGTTTCTGAATTCTCTACAGAAATTCGATTGAATGGGAAATGATTCCCTCAATACTTTTCGAAAGGTTTCCATCTACGAACTATCTTTCAAAAGGTAGTGGATCTTTGCGTCTTTATTCCAGTGGAAAAAAAACCTCTATTGGTTGCCCTACTTTCCAACATGAAAATATCATTTTCTGAGGAATTGACTAGTGAAATACATTTTTATTCTAGTCCAAATTTCAACCGACGAAAAGAAAAAGGAGGTTCTCTAGTCGACTCGTATATGTTTTCTTCATTATTTTTTTTATCTTACACACCCACCTAAAGAATCATTTCCAGAGACCATCCAAGAAATACCGTCAAGCAATATTCCATGTTCCACGACAAGTGGTTGACGATTTCCCACTTTTTTTCCTTTTGTGTCCACTAATCGAAATATTGTGAGAATATAACCATCTTCTGAGGTAACAACATGCTGTTCCAGAAAGTATCCGTACCTTTTGGCGATTTCATACTGAAAAAAAATGATTTCTTTTGGAATTGAATGATATTTACTTGAAATTGCATAACAAAATATCGAAAATAAATATTTCCTCAGCTTCCACGCAGTATCTCCAAAAAAGCGCAAGCTCGTAGTTTCCTCAGTTCTTTAGAGAAATAAAAAAGAATGTGCGCCATAAAACAAGTGTATGTGGTCACAATCATGGAGCTTGCAAAGCTACCTCTCCGCCATTATAAAATATCCAATTCTGTCAAACAAACCTAGTAGGCTTGTAGGAATACAAGCACATTTGTTTCTGATTTCAGTTCGCTTTGTCTGAAAATCTTGGTTGAAGTGGCGCTCAAAAAAACTGTAAAAGTTATACAATTCAATAAAAAAAAATTGTTTTTCGCAAATATCTCTAAAACCATTGTAGTTATCTCAAATTGAAAGAAGTTTCTCAAAGAGCAAGGAATTTCCTGAAAAAAAGTCCCTGAACACCCTCAATATTTATAATTTCAGTTTAGGGCTAAAAATAGTGCTCAAAACGGGAGCAATTCTTTTTAACTCTTTAAATCTGAATATTATAGAACGAAAGAATTCAGGTGTCATTCAGATACATGAATGAACAATAATGCGTCAAAAAATGTGTCTGTGATTTTTCGAACACTCCATGCTCTTGTTAATTGAGTAATTTTCACGATTCCTAAATCAACATGAAAACCTGAGTAATTTAAAAATTTTGATTTTTTACTTTGTCATTACCAATTCAAGGAATTGAAAAATTATAAAACCAGATAGAACTGTTTCTTCTCGATTGCTTCATTTTATAATCACGGAAAACTAAATGTATTTTTTTTATTTTCACTCCAATTGTTTGGGAAATTGTTATAATAAGCAAACACATTGTTTGTGATATTATAAAAAATTTCTTTTGTCGGGAATTTGAGAATTGATAAAAATTATATTTAGCAGACAGAATCGTTTGAAAAAATCCATTGTATGAAAACGCATTTTTAATTATTGTAGCAAAACGCATCGTTCATAAAGTGTGGAAACGCTCCATTATCTTAGGAGACAATCATTTTCTGAGGTAAAGCTCGGACAGGTCGATTTTCTATTTTAGTTTTCCACATTGAAAAATGTTTTTTTTTCCCACCACCTTAAAAGATATGACGTCATCGATTTTTTTTAAATTTGAAGGGTATATTTTTATATCAAAATTTAAAAGAACATATTTCAACCATACCACATACGTCATATGTAACACTTCAAGTTACAGTACCTATACTGAGTATGAAGGAAACCAGTGTGCATATTTCTTAACATATTTTTCATTATTTCTTTTGCAATGAAAACCTGAGAATTACTCAGAAGTTAGTACGTGTATATTGCCAAACTTGAGTAGGCTATGGAAACATCTGAAAGCAACCAGACAATAAGATGTTAGTTACCATTGCATATGTCAGTATTACATTGATTTGTAGTGTAGCATATCGATTTATAGGCATTCGATAATACCTTTCTGAAAATTATTACCCTAAAAGATATCATTTGAAATAACGATGGTGCTGTCAGTAAAAACAGCGAATATAAGTTTTGATGATCTTAGGTTACGGCGATCGTAAAAGAAGTATGGCAGAAGTATGCGACATCTTCAATGAAAACTATCCTGATCGGGAAACAATAAGCAAATCGACGGTAAGCAAAGTATTTCATAAATTTAATGAGATTGGCAATGTTAGGGATAAGCCTAAGAGTGGCAGGCCTACCGTTGCCGAAGACGCTCAATTGAATTGGAATTGAAGAAAATCCTCATTGTTCAATAGGCCTTTTCATTTAGATGATTTTTTAGGGCGCATGCGCTCGTTTTGAGTCCCAAAGTCTGATTGGCTATTGGGAAAGTGAATAGCCATTGGCTGGTTTTGAAATAACAATTTGAGATTGGCTTAGTTCAAAATTAGCGGTATTTTCACATTATGTCAAAACAGTCAACTTCATGACCAATGCACCTGCATACATTGGCGTTCGTAACTGAATACGTAAGGTTGAGTACTAATTACCTATTTTATACCGCCAAACTTTCATTCGTAGATAAAATAATGTACACGAATATTTTCTAATGGTGAGTTTTCTTCTCCATGTAAATTCAAGTCAACTATCCATAGGAAAACTCGGAAATATTTTATTTCCTTAAAAAAAAATTCGCCGTCAATGCCGTTGGGTCTGACAGGTGAAAAAAGTTAGTCATTTGTCATCCAAATGAAAAAGCTTAATACAACTTTATCTGACAACAATGAGATCTGTCGTGGTGCTGTGCGGAAAATTATAAGAAAAGCCAAATTACATTCATATAAAGTTAAACTCATACATGAACTTGATGAAGACGACTTCGATAGACGCATGGAGTTTTGTGAAATTATGCAAGAAGTGTGTTATCAAAATAATGGCTTTGAATTTAATGTCTTATTTTCCGACGAATCAAATTTTCTATAAACGGTACCTTGAATACGAAAAATTGTCGTTATTGGGCAACAGAAACTCCCAATTGGAAGATGGAGCTTATACCCAATATCCCAAAAAAGTAACTGTGTGGGCTGAGATTCCTAGGAATACCAATGTAGGACAATTATTTTTTTATGGTACTGTGACGGGTGAAATTATTTGGACATGTTAAAAACTTATGCAGTTCCATATTTAGCTGTAACATTTCCAGACATTAATCAACCTGGTCGAACAGTTTCTACTATTTTGTTCCATCAGGATGGAGCAGGTCCACATTATGTTCGAGTGGTTAGAGATTTTCTCAATGAAACCTTGCCCAATCGCTGGATTGGACGACGCGGTCAGATTGAATGGCCTGCTAGGTCCTCAGATTTAACTCCCATGGACTTTTTTCTCTAGTTACAATTGACATTACACTTAATGTCTTTCCAATACTCCATTGAACAATAAATAGATTTACCTTTTCAAAAATGGCAATCTCAAAAACATGAGAATATTTGAAATTATATCAAAAATAGAACTTAAAAAACCTCAAAAAGTCACACATGATCATTTTCATTTATATCTAGTATCTAAAAGGATATACGACGGATATTTATTTGTTTATGAAACGTAAATAATAAATAAACAAAGGAAATATTAACGGTTTTTTTAAAGAATTTGAGAGCACTAGGAATAATGATTTTATAAAAATGAGTCTTTAATATTAGTTTTGAGCAACAAAAAAAAATTTAATTGAAAATGGAAATTTTTGATAATGTTATAAAAATGCGTTTGTTTATAACATTTATTTTCAAAATTGGATTAAATAATGCAATGAAACAATCGAAAAAATCATAGATAGCTCTATTTGGTTTTAGGAAAGTATATTTTCATTCAATAACTTTTTCTGGTGGGCAAAACTTAGAATACGACAATCTACTAACTGATTGAAATATGTTCCATTCGTGAAAAAAAAATTTAGCATACACAGTAACTTATCGAGGCAGAGTAATCTCTTGCCCTTCTACACTTGTATAGACACCCTGATCCATTTAATTTTGTTTCCAGATTGTGGAAGCTTATAATCCTAAAAACGTGTGGAAAATATAAAAATCGCTTTGAAATTTCAAAAAGTTTTTCTTCCATTTTTGCTGCAAAAGTTGTGAAATATATATTTTATTCTTTAATAGAAATCATAGTGTAGATATGAGTTGGTGATAACTTACCGGTGTTGATTCGACGTCAAGATTGAAATAACAATTTTTGTTGGTCCTTATAGTCCTATAAGCGTCAAAAGTACTGCAGACATTATTTTCCAGGATTGCTGCACTATACACGCCATTTAGCAATGAAAACGATAAAAGTATAATGTACATATCAAAGCGTCGTTCACTATCAATCGGAATAGATGTGCAAACATCAATCATATGAGTTAACTCAAAAAAAATGTTCGGAAAAAATTGATCCTTGGATGGCTTTCCTTGCGTATTCAACTTGTATCACTTGAATAAAAAACAACAAACATTGTAATTAATGACTAGGTATAAGGTCCCATGGATAAACATGATACTTTCATTAAACCATGAAAACATATTCATCGACTGTAATATCTACGTTAACAGTAAGTTAGTTAGGACATCATTTTCGGGCCATCCTGATCTCTATTCTAGACACATAATATAATAATGAAAATGGCTTATTATTTGAAAAAATCCCATATTATTTCGAAGTAATGGATTCCAATCAATATATGAATAGAATGAAGCAATCTTTGAAATATATGCAAATATAAAAAGGAATTTTCTATTATGAATTGGCCTGCAAATGGAAATTTTGAATAAACGCGGCGATACTTGATGAAAATCCATAATTAAAAAAATTGAAAACACTTCACTACGAGGTTAACTATCAAACTTGATACTGTAAACAATCTCACGCAATCGGAGGCATCTTATTTAATTTCAAACAAAGATATATTAATGCCTCCGACTGACATTGTTTACAGTATTGAGTTTGATAGTTAACCTCTTAGAACATAATTTACTGAGAATATTTTCCGGTCATCTTGTTATGAAGGCTTTTTTTATTTTACAATTCCGACTTGTGAGTCGGAATTCCGACTTTCAAGTCGGAATTCCGACTTATCGAATTCCGACTTGTAATCGGAATTCCGACTTGTAAGACGGAATTCCGACTTACAAGTCGGAATTCCGAGATACAAGTCGGAATTCCGACTGTAACTCGGTCATAACAATTAAAAAACATTGAACAAATGAGATTATCATAACACATATGTAGGTGGCTAAATTTTTTATTCTCTCAGTTTATATTCAATTATATATATACAGTGCTAGTCAAAAGTCCCCTCCCCCCCTCGTATCTTTTGAACGGGTATACTTATAATAATGAAATTTGGAGGGTGGAAATAAACGGATGTAGGCTTCTCAACTGGTCATAACAGGTGACGCAATAGTCATAAATGACGTCACAAGGCCACTGTGACCAATAATTTTGAATGGGACCCTATGGCAAGTGACAGCTCGTTTGAAAGGTATTAAAAATACCTATTCAGTCATACCAATTTCGTTTGGGTTTCGGCTGATTTTGATTGATAAATTGAAGAAATACGAAAATTATAGTTTCGCATTTAATTAATAAAGATTTTAAAGTACGCCTCTGGTTAATTGTCAAAAAGGTTGACGTTTTTGAATTCTCTACTTGTCAAAAGTGTTTATACCTTGAAAATTTACCTAAGCTATTGTTTAACGAGACGTTTAAGTGTTTACATAGGCAAAATGGTACGTACTGTAGCCGACAAAGTAGCAGCTATCTTAATAATTGGTGGATGTAGAAACAATTTCCATGCAGCGGAACGACTGTTTAATGAGAGGTACCCCGATCGCCCTATATCGAGGGTTTATTTGAGGGAGCTTCCTCGGAAGTTTGAAGCATCAGGTAGTGTTCAAGATGCCAAACGATCTGGTCGACCAACAATTAGTGATGACAAAAAATTGACATAATTGGAGAAATGGTAGTAAACCCTACTTCTTCCACAGCCCAAGTTGCGTCTATCTGTGAAGTCAGTCAAAGGACAGTACATAGGGTGTTGGCTAAAACAAATTTCATCCATACAAATTAAAAATGGTGCACCAACTTTCAGATGATGACCCCGACCGAAGACTAGAATTCTGTGAAACTATGTCCAATAAAATGAACCAACAACCAGGCTACATACAGACAATTTGATTTAGTGACGAAAGTACTTTCTTTCTCAATGGAATGTTAACACTCAAAATGTGAGGTATTGGAGGACACAAATCCTCACATCTTTCGTGAAAAACATACTCAATTTCCAGAAAAAGTAAATGTTTCGGCAGGTATTTTGGGAAACCACATAGTTGGGCCTCTTTTTCTCAATGCTAACTTAACCGGTGAATTGTATCTGGAGATGTTACAAAATGATAATGAGACGTTAATTCTTGAAATTCTAGAAGATAATCCAGATGAATTCGACAACTTGGAAATAACGTTTCAACAAGATGGTGCTCCTGCACACTATTACGGTGCAGTAAGACGTTACCTAGATGAAGAATATCGTGGTAGATGGATTGGACGACGAGGTTCGATCGAATGGCCAGCTCGGTCACCGGACCTTACACCATTAGATTTTTTCTATGAGGGTACTTGAAATCTAAGGTTTACGCTACAGCACCTGACAGTATTGCCATTCTGAAACAACGAATTGTTGAAGAATGTAGGGCAATTTCCGCTGACACACTGGGACGAGTACGACAAGAGTTTAGCAATAGGATGCATTACTGCCAGGAAGTAGATGGAGCACATTTTGAACACTTATTATAAGAACTGGTTCTTAAATCTTTATTAATTAAATGGGAAACAATAATTTTCGTATTTCTTCAATTTATCAATCAAAATCAGCCGAAACCCAAACAAAATTGGTATGACTGAATAGGTATTTTCAATACCTTTCAAACGAGCTGTCACTTGCCATAGGGTCCCATTTAAAATTATTGGTCACAGTGGCCTTGTGACGTCATTTATGACTATTGCGTCACCTGTTATGACCAGTTGAGAAGCCTACATCCGTTTATTTCCACCCTCCAAATTTCATTATTATAAGTATACCCGTTTAAAAGATACGAGGGGGGGAGGGGACTTTTGACTAGCACTGTATAATTGAATTTTATTCAATTATGTTGGTTGTGTTATTTTCATTATCATTCCTTGCATGTGGAAATTTCACCCAGTATTGTATTTTCGGCATTTGGTATAGGAATCGCCGTAGCTGGGGTTGGTTTTTGAGCCAATCAGGTAATAATATACTTTATGACGTTGATGGGATATTTCAAGAAAGTAGAAGTTTTTCTTGGGAATATCAAATTATTAAAAAGACGAAAAGACGTACTATTGTCAGAGTCGAGCCGCGTCGGATATACAAAGATTCCAAGAAACCAGAAGGGTTCAAACTCATTAAATAGCTACCCGAATATGATGACGTAAAAACTTGGGTAAGCTGTCAGTGTTCATGTTGATTCACAGTTTATTTTGAATAAACTTGTTCATTCACCCTGGGAATATCATTCTCTAGACAAAAAATAAAAACCACATATATATATATATATATATATATATATATATATATATATATATATATATATATATATAAGATATATATATATAACTTCAAAGAAAATATTAATAACTACTCCATCTTCCTTTCACCAACCAATAACATAGAAGTCGTAAATGCAATAAAAGAACTCAAAAACCACAAAGCACCAGGAATGGACAACCTGAAAGCAGAAGTCCTGAAATTAATAGCAGAACATATAGCTGAACCCATTGTATATATATTCAAAAAAGCAACAGAAGCTGGACACTTTCCATCCTGTCTAAAATCATCGATAGTCATTCCCGTATTTCAAAAAGGAAGCAGGGAGGAGGCATCAAATTATCGACCTATATCTCTAATAACAAATATATGTAAAATCTTTGAAAAACTTCTGAAAAATAGACTAAATTCTTTCCTCAAAAAACATAACATCATTTCAAACTCGCAATTCGGTTTTCAAGATGGAAAATGTACACAAGATGCACTGGTTGAGTTCACCAAACACATTTATAGAGCCCTTGATAATAGTAAACCCTCAATAGGCTTGTTTATAGACTTATCAAAGGCGTTCGACACAGTGAGCCACTTCACACTATTATCTACCCTAGAAAATAATGGCATACGAGGAAATGCGCTTAATTTAATTTCATCGTACTTTAAAAATAGAGATCAAGTAGTTAAGATTGGAAATGTCACAAGTACCTCGGAAAAAATAGAATGTGGAGTACCACAAGGAACTGTCCTGGGACCAATTCTGTTTTGTATATATGTAAATGGGTTATTTTCAATCAAAAGTACTGGCAGAATTATCAGCTTTGCCGATGACACAGCCATATTTTATTCAGAAGAAAACTGGGCCGCGGTAAAACAAAAAGCAGAAAAAGACTTGGAAATCATAAAAGACTGGTTCGACTATGAAAAACTATCTCTCAACATAGAAAAAACATATTTTTTGCCATTCTGTAACTACCATTCCTCTCTACCACACTACAGCCTCCTAACAATTCAGATCAGCTACAAATTAAATCAGTTACATATATAAAATACCTCGGAGTCATGATCGACTCCCATCTAGGATGGAATCACCATATTGACTACATTGTTAGGAAACTGAGATGTGTCTTATATAAGTTTCGACAATTCCAATATATATTTGACTTGAAACAAAAAAAACACTCTATTATAGCCTTGTTCAGAGCCACATAACTTATTGTGTGGTAGGCTGGGGTGGGGCTACGAAAACTTACCTGAGGCCACTTGAGGTGATACAAAGGAGATTTCTGAAACTCATACTTAACAAAAACTCAAGATATGCAACTGAGAACTTATATAATGAAGCAAAAGTACTCGATATTAGACAACTACATTTCAAAAATCTTATTCTAAAACAATTTAAACAAAATAATCACAACCTGAAGCGAACACATAATTACAAAACATGCAATAAAAACCAATACATAATACCTTACGCTATCCCATCAATTGGACAACGATCACACAAATTTCTAGGGCCGAAAACATTCAATAATCTACTCCAAGAAATACAAAAATTAAATTCAATACATAAACAAAAAAAAAATCTCCATGACTACATAAATAAAATGCCTCGTCTGTCTATTCATAAACTGATTGAAAACAAATAAAAAGAAGGCCTTCCAAAGCGTTTTTAATTATATTTATTATTTTTTATTTTTATATATTACTGTGTCTATTCCTATTCCTTTTATTATTAGTAACTCTAATGTGATCTGTAAATATATATGTATGCATGTCTATATGTATATATGGCATAACATATGACTGAAACTATATATAAGATTTCATTTTGAGATATATTTTGTAACACTCTGTATTGAACCACGTACAAGGAGATTTTCCTCCTTCTGTGGTAATTTCAATTTATTCAGATTTTATGTGAACATTATCATTCTGTAACCAATCTGTATGTGGCTGCTGAATAAATTTCATTGTCATTTCATTATCATTATCATATATATATATATATATATATATATATATATATATATATATACATACATATATATATATATATATATTTATTATTTTTTTCTTCAATTTCTCGGAATGAAGGTCTGATTCAGTCAATTCATATAATTTCTCCTAACTACGTTTCGACATGGTATTTGTCATCATCAGGTTAAAACAAAATTATTTTATTTGAATTCTGCGTTCGCCTCGTATGAACGTTATTGTAGGACTCCACAAGACCACCACCACCACCACCACAACCACAAAACTCGTTGCCATATTGAAGGCGCCATCTTAAATTTATGAATTTTGGCAAAAAATTCGGGATATCTATTCCCGAAAATTCCCACATACCAATTTTGAAAAGAATCGAACTATAATCACAAAACTCGTCCGCCATATTGAAGCCGCCATTTCGATTTTCCTCTAGCAGAAATTCTCGAATGCTTTATCACCGAAGTTATGAACACCTGCCTAATTTCAACTAGACAACTAGAAGTGGGTCAAATTTAACTTGTAAGATTTGATTACAAACCCACAGACCTGGTCGCCACAACCCTACTTGTTTTCCTCGGTTCGCCAGTTCCCATTCTGTTAGCTGGCCATTTTTTAAACAGTTATTTTTTGTTCGCAAGTTTATGCCTTTCAATTAGTGTGAATATCTTTGAAAAGTCTATTCTTCTAATATTGCTCAATTATTAAACAAGTACTACAAAATCACAAAAATGCATTTATTAACTACATACTATCCTGAGCAAGAAGCGTCACTGAAGATGGTTCTGGTACTTCATGCCATGTATTTCGAATTTTCTTAACTCCAATTTACGTCAAACCATCGACTGCTGACCTAGTTATTTGTGCTTCATGTTGTCCACACAACATGTTGCGCAAGGAATATATTGTGAACAATCCAAGACGGCAAGATACAGAAGACACAAGTTACCCGAAGATTTTCAGGTACGAAGTAGATTCACAGATTATTTACTTTTCTAACGAAGGCACTGTAACTTGGCAGGATGGAAGAATTCAATGATGTTTCTATTTTCATTTGTACGCTCTGTGTACTTGTGTTTGTTACAATATATTTCCCAAAAAAATTTACCAAGTTTAGTAAAACGCAATATCCATCCATATAATTTCCTTCTTCGTATGTAACTTATATGACACGTTTTTTGGATCATACAGTGCTGGGCACTTGGATATGTGATGCACCAGTTGTTAATCATTCATTGAATCCATATCTACCGTTTCTTATGAAAAAATAGAATTTGAATAGTGTTGTTATAACTGACAAGTAAAAACTATTACATACCTGCCATGACCATAAACATATTTCTACTCTGCTATGGAAAAAATACAATGAAAGATACTTGTCACAGCGCAAATCAATCAATCAAAATATGCTTTATTATCAAAGAATAATATCTTATTGGCAAAGCGTGTTTATATAATTGTAAATTAAGTTAATACCATTTGATAAATGAATAAAAATAGTCACTACCATATAAAATTGAATTGAATCAAAACAATCAGTCACATATTGAAATTTGCATGGATATATATAGATATTTATATATATATATATATATATATATATATATAATATAAAAAATTAAAATAATAAAAAATTTACTGTCATGATGATCATAAACCATAATTGAAAAAAAAGCCAACAAAAAAAATCTAAATTAACAAAATTTTCAAGAATAAAAGGTGATCAACACATTTGTTATTTTTAAACATACAGTATATGAAATTGGAGATAACTAAAAGTAACCAATGGTAGAACAGCAAACGTCTTCATGATAATAGCCAATCAGAGAATAGATGGTCATAGGTAAAAATTGGAAATTGTGAAGGAATAGCAATTGGTTGAAATCATAAGCAATTATTATTAGAATTTGTAAATAGTAATAAGTATGGAAAAATAGTTGGATATATAAATTGAGTAAGATAAACCTAAACAGTGAAATGTGACAATTTAGTGCGCGAATTCAAGAATTCAAATGGGAAAACAAGAAGTGAAACTTGTATCGAGGCAACAACAAACAAAGCCAAGGAGGAGATTGAAAATAAAATTAGAAGGGAATGGACGCAACATTTTGAGAGAACAAAAATTGAAAGAATTCCAACATTTGAAGAGCAGAACCAGTATTACCTTAATTATATATCATTTCCACGTCTTCAAAGCTGATTTCCGCATCTGTATGGTTCCTGATTTATGGTATTGGAGTTCCTGATAGCGCTTGTAGTGACAAGGTATCCAGTTTCAGGGCATATCTTGAAACACCGACATCTCCAACAGGTATAAAAACTTTAATAGTGCATTTTCGGTCCTGAACTATTTCACCAATAACGTATTTCACATCTGAAGAACTTTATTTCACCTTATTTTGAACAATAACAGAAAACTTTACTCTCACGGAAAAAGTGAGGTTCTGTTTATCTATCCATGATTGCAATTTTATGAATATCCGTGAATATTTGTATATTCCCACTAGTATAAGTTATTTCTCGTAGGCCAGGTATTTTAAGTGTTCCTGAATAAAGGAGATAATTGTTTTTGATATTTTGTTGTTTGTTCTTTCACAATGATCAACAAACATACCTACGACCATTGAATAACTTGAGTTTGACATATCAAATAAGGGCTAAATTGCTTTGAACCGGCTATCTTGAGATGAGGGCGTACCAACTGTGCTAGCTGTGGTGAGAAAAGGAATAACAATTGTCAGCTACGTGACGAGAGAACAGTGACGTTCGTTGGCAATTATTATTACCACATACAAATCATTATACAGGGCAAAAATATCTATCTATATCATATCAATTTGGTTCACAAAGATTAACGAAAATTATTAGCCATCTTATTATATAACAACAACTATTATTTTTCAATTCATCAAAACAAAAGGCGAAAAGGCACCCAGAACGTGGGCAAAAATATTACAACATTTTATATTTAAAAAAATTCATCATTACATAATAATTTGGCGCCCAACGTGGGGCAAAAAATATATTAATAATAATAATAATAACAAAATTCAATCAACAGAATTCTTTATTTATACAATTAATTGTTACATAATAATTTGGCGCCGCAACGTAGTGGCAAGTAAGGGCAATATATCATTTAAATATATATATATATATATATATATATATATATATATATATATATATATATATATATATATATAAACATTATAAATAAACCAAAATATTTGAAGTTTGGAAATATAACGAACAATAGAAGGTATATGATATCACAGTGTATAGTTTTGGTCTACTTATCATTCTATTCTATCCACATAATATTATTCCAAACTTTAATAGGCTCTATCGGATAGAACTCTTTTTACTGCTTTTCTGAAGCTGGCGTTAGACGGTATATCTTCAATATTATTTGGAAGGTGATTGTACATTTTGCAGCCGTTATATATAATTGAATCCTTAACGAGAGTGGAAGATGGTACTGGTAAGTTGAGATGGTTACTTTGACCGGTGGCGTACTTACTCTTTGTAATGAAATTTTGTTTCTGTCCATATATGAGGCACACTGTTTCAAGTATAAATATTGATACAACCGTGAGTATGTTGTGTTGCTTGAAGTGAAGTCTGCTCGAATCGCGAAATTTCAGAATACAGAGGTATCTCAAGGCTCGTTTTTGTAAAACAAAAACACTTTGAAGAGCATTACCACTGCACACTTCCCAGAATGGGATACCGTATCGCAAATGTGATTCTGCCAAGAAGTAGTATACTGTCTTTGCGGTTGAGTATCCTTGTTCATTTGCAGCAATTTTCACAGCATAACAACCAGAGGACAATTTTCTATTCAAGTTTTGCACATGTTGTCAATGTGTAGTCCTAGAAATTTAGAAAACACACTGTTTTCAATAATCTGGTAGTTTGAAAAAATATCAGCAACTGCACATTTGAAAGACACTATCTTGGTTTTCAATATGTTGAAGGACAAAAGGTTCGAGTCGCACCACTCTTTGACTTTTATAATATCTGAATTGATGATATGATGAAGATCGGCTTCCCTATCTTTATGCCATAGTATGGTGGTACCATCGGCGAACAGGGTGACATTATCTGAAATGTCAAGCGTCATCAGATCATTAACATATGGTAAAAACTAAATTGGACCCAAGAGCGATCCTTGCGGAACGCCACATTGTATTGAAAAGGAAAACATTCTCAATTGAATATTGATGGATATATTTTTTTGTGAATTTAAAAATCCACGATAAAAATGAATTTATTTTTTGTGAATGTCTGACAGAAAACAACTACTTCCTCGGCTAAAGCCACACTGGACATTGAACTATATCTGATAGATATTCTGAAAAGACCCTAACTCAAAAGAGGTTATCTTGACGATGGAAGATAGTGACTAAAGTTTATCTTTCAGTCGCAGATGATTCCACATCTGATTTTATGAACATCCTGTTCATATTTTCAACAAATCACATTGTATATTACCTAAACTTAAAATTGATTTTGTCTTAACTACTTGTGTGCGGGCAAATAAATATGACGTAAATCATGGATGTACTTTATCTCGAAATCCGTAACGGTGAAGTTTCCGCAACAGTATCTCATGATTCACACAGTCAAAAGCCTTCGATAAATCACAATGTACAGCCGCGGCAACCCCACCATCATTATATACAGTTCACATAACAGTGAAAAGATTGCATCATTCGTGTTCTTATTGCAATGAAATCCAAACTGTTTGATGCTCAATATATCACACGCCCGCAAAATGTCAAAGATTATCTTCTCAACGAGTCTTTCGATGATTTTGGCTAACGTGGGAATGAGAGAAATGGGCCTAAAATTCATGGGAGAGTTCACTTCACCACCTTTGTAGATCGGTATAACAATTGATGTTTTGAGAAAGGGTGGAAATATGCCTTCTTTGAAGGATTCATTCATCAGAGATACTAGTTGGTTCAGGGCATTATTTGGAAGATTTTCGAAAATCCCAACAGAAATGTCACCAAATCCAGTTGCGGTTTTATTTTTATCATCATGTAACGTTTCTTTCAATTCATCAATATTAGTGTCATACAAGATTAAGTTTTCCTCAACCCTCACGTTTGTTAAATTTGAATGTGAAAGAAATATCCAACAGTCTACTGTGAGCAGGATTAACTGAAAGTTCGAAGAGAGAAGAAATAGAAGAAACTGTAGTTAGTGTATCCTTATATGTAAATCAAATATTATAATTCTTAATAATTCAAACGCCATCGAATTGACCATGAACAAAAATGGCAAAACTTTCAAAATATTTTCCATATACCGCTCACCTTCAACTTATCCAATAGCCTTCAATGCCGAACTATATGAATATTTGGGAAATAATAGGCAAGATGATGATATAAATATAATAATGGGATATATTAAAATAGATATTTTGAGTGAACAAGACTACTGCCATGAATACCTCAACATTCTGGAGAACAAATTTATCTCAATGATAAATAGAGAAACCCCGGTACAAGGCTTGAGGAAAACATGCTTGGATCACATATTTGTCAAAACCAATAAAATTCCATCCAGTTGTTTTTGAGAGTGCCATTTCAGACCACTATTCCGTGATATACCAGTACGAGTTCGAAACTGGAAAAAAACAAGAAACAGAACACAATATATTGTATGAAACTTATATTGATTACAACAAATTGGGTAATTTACCTGCAAGAACAATTCGGCTGAAATATATTAAAATGAACATATAGACGGAGCAACCGATCTGTTTATCGCTGAACTTCAGGAAGGCAATGAAAAATGCACTCGAAAAACGGATATAAAGAGAAAAAAAATAAGGAATAGTCCATGAATAACTGACGGGTCTGTTAACTTCAATAACTAAGAGAAATAAGATGTTCAGTAGAGTAGACAAGGGAAACATTCTCAATTGAATATTGAATAGAAATATTTTTCTTTAAATTGAAAAATTCCCGACGAAAATGAAGTTAATTTCTGTGAATGTCCAACAGAAAACAACTACTTCCTCAGCTGAAGCCACCCTGGACATTCAACATGAATACCCCACAAGAGGTTATCTTGACGATGAAAGATAGTGACTAAAGTTTATCTTTCAGTCGCAGATGACTCCACATCTGATTTTATGAACATCCTGTTCATATTTGCAACAAATCAGTTTAATAGAGTTTGTGAAAACCCTACCGATCCCGATCTTCTGAATACATCCAAAACTTATAGAAATAAATTAAATGATTTGATTAGGAATACAAAAAACTAATACTATAAAGGGGAGGTGGAGAAAGGCGGGAACTGTCCAAAATCTATGTGGAGTTTATCTTTCAGTCGCAGATGACTCTACATCTGATTTTATGAACATCCTGTTCATATTTTCAACAAATCAGTTCGATAGAGTTTGTGAAAACCCTAACGATCCCGATCTTCTGAATACATTTGAAACTTATAGAAATAAATCAAATGATTTGATTAGGAATACAAACAACTAATACTATGATAGGGAGGTGGAGAAAGGCGGAAACTGTCCAAAATCTATCTGGCGTTTATCTTTAAGTCGCAGATGACTCCACATCTGATTTTATGAACATCCTGTTCATATTTTCATTAAATCAGTTTAATAGAGTTTGTGAAAACCCTAACGATCCCGATCTTCTGGATACATTTGAAACTTATAGAAATGAATTAAATGATTTGATTAGGAATACAAACAACTAATACCATAATTGGGAGGTGGAGGAAGGCGGGAACTGTCCAAAATCTATCTGGCGTTTATCTTTCAGTCGCAGATGACTCCACATCTGATTTTATGAACATCCTGTTCATATTTTCAACAAATCAGTTCAATAGAGTTTGTGAAAACCCTAACGATCCCGATCTTCTGAATACATTTAAAACTTATAGAAATAAATCAAATGATTTGATTAGGAATACAAACAACTAATACTATAAAGGGGAAATGGAGAAAGGCGGGAACTGTCCAAAATCTATCTGGCGTTTATCTTTCAGTCGCAGATGACTCACATCTGATTTTATGAACATCCTGTTATATTTTCAACAAATCAGTTTAATAGAGTTTGTGAAAACCCTAACGATCTCGATCTTCTGAATACATTTTGAACTTATAGAAATAAATTAAATGATTTGATTGGGAATACAAAAAACTAATACTATAAAGGGGAGGTGGAGAAAGGCGGGAACTGTCCAAAATCTATGTGGCGTTTATCTTTCAGTCGCAGATGACTCTACATCTGATTTTATGAACATCCTGTTTATATTTTCAACAAATCAGTTTAATAGAGTTTGTGAAAACCCTAACGATCTCGATCTTCGGAATAAATTTTAAACTTATAGAAATAAATTGAATGATTTGATTAGGAATACAAAAAACTAATACTATAAAGGGGAGGTGGAGAAAGGCGGGAACTGTCCAAAATCTATGTGGCGTTTATTTTTCAGTCGCAAATGATTCCACATCTTATTTTATGAACATCCTGTTCATATTTTCAACAAATCAGTTCGATAGAGTTTGTGAAAATTCTAACGGTCCCGATCTTTGGAATAGATTTTAAACTTATAGAAATAAATTGAATGATTTGATTAGGAATACAAAAAACTAATACTATAAAGGGGAGGTGGAGAAAGGCGGGAACTGTCCAAAATCTATGTGGCGTTTATTTTTCAGTCGCAAATGATTCCACATCTTATTTTATGAACATCCTGTTCATATTTTCAACAAATCAGTTCGATAGAGTTTGTGAAAATTCTAACGGTCCCGATCTTCTGAATACATTTAAAACTTGTAGAAATGAATTAAATGATTCGATTAGGAATACAAACAAATAATACTATAATAGGGAGGTGGAGAAAGGCGGGTACTGTCCAAAATCTATCTGGCGTTTATCTTTCAGTCGCAGATGACTCGACATCTGATTTTATGAACATCCTGTTCATATTTTCAACAAATCAGTTCAATAGAGTTTGTGAAAACCCTAACTATCCCGATCTTCTGAATACATTCAAAACTTATAGAAATGAATTAAATGATTTGATTAGGAATACAAACAACTAATTCTATAATGGGGAGGTGGAGAAAGGCGGGAACTGTCCAACATCTATCTGGCGTTTAACTTCCAGTCGCAGATGACTCCACATCTGATTTTATGAACAGTCTACTGTGAGCAGGATTAACTGAAAGTTCGAAGAGAGAAGAAATAGAAGAAACTGTAGTTAGTGTATCCTTATATGTAAATCAAATATTATAATTCTTAATAATTCAAACGCCATCGAATTGACCATGAACAAAAATGGCAAAACTTTCAAAATATTGTCCATATACCGCTCACCTTCAACTTATCCAATAGCCTTCAATGCCGAACTATATGAATATTTGGGAAATAATAGGCAAGATGATGATATAAATATAATAATGGGATATATTAAAATAGATATTTTGAGTGAACAAGACTACTGCCATGAATACCTCAACATTCTGGAGAACAAATTTATCTCAATGATAAATAGAGAAACCCCGGTACAAGGCTTGAGGAAAACATGTTTGGATCACATATTTGTCAAAACCAATAAAATTCCATCCAGTTGTTTTTGAGAGTGCCATTTCAGACCACTATTCCGTGATATACCAGTACGAGTTCGAAACTGGAAAAAAACAAGAAACAGAACACAATATATTGTATGAAACTTATATTGATTACAACAAATTGGGTAATTTACCTGCAAGAACAATTCGGCTGAAATATATTAAAATGAACATATAGACGGAGCAACCGATCTGTTTATCGCTGAACTTCAGGAAGGCAATGAAAAATGCACTCGAAAAACGGATATAAAGAGAAAAAAAATAAGGAATAGTCCATGAATAACTGACGGGTCTGTTAACTTCAATAACTAAGAGAAATAAGATGTTCAGTAGAGTAGACAAGGGAAACATTCTCAATTGAATATTGAATAGAAATATTTTTCTTTAAATTGAAAAATTCCCGACGAAAATGAAGTTAATTTCTGTGAATGTCCAACAGAAAACAATACTTCTCAGCTGAAGCCACCCTGGACATTCAACATGAATACCCCAAAGAAGGTTATCTTGACGATGAAAGATATGACTAAAGTTTTCTTTCAGTCGCAGATGATCCCATCTGATTTTATGAACATCCTGTTCATATTTCAACATAATCAGTTTAATAGAGTTTTGAAACCCTACCGATCCCGATCTTCTGAATACATCCAAACTTATAGAAATAAATTAAATGATTTGATTAGGAATACAAAAACTAATCTATAAGGGAGGTTGGAGAAAGTGCGGAACTGTCAAAATCTATGTGAAGTTTATCTTTCAGTCGCAGATGACTCACATCTGATTTTATGAACATCCTGTTCATATTTTCAACAAATCAGTTCAATAGAGTTTGTGAAAACCCTAACGATCCCGATCTTCTGAATACATTTAAACTTATAGAAATAAATTAAATGATTTGATTAGGAATACAAACAACTAATACTATGAAGGGGAGGTGGAGAAAGGCGGGAACTGTCCAAAATCTATCTGGCGTTTATCTTTCAGTCGCAGATGACTCCACATCTGATTTTATGAACATCCTGTTCATATTTTCATTAAATCAGTTTAATAGAGTTTGTGAAAACCCTAACGATCCCGATCTTCTGATACATTTGAAACTTATAGAAATGAATTAAATGATTTGATTAGGAATACAAACAACTAATACTATAATGGGAGGTGGAGGAAGGCGGAACTGTCCAAAATCTATCTGGCGTTTATCTTTAGTCGCAGATGACTCCACATCTGATTTTATGAACATCCTGTTCATATTTTCAACAAATCAGTTCAAAGAGTTTGTGAAAACCCTAACGATCCCGATCTTCTGAATACATTTGAAACTTATAGAAATAAATTAAATGATTTGATAAGGAATACAAAAAACTAATACTATGAAGGGGAGGTGGAGAAAGGCGGGAACTGTCCAAAATCTATGTGGCGTTTATTTTCAGTCGCAAATGATTCACATCTTATTTTATGAACATCCTGTTCATATTTTCAACAAATCAGTTCAATAGAGTTTGTGAAAATTCTAACGATCCCGATCTTCTGAATACATTTAAACTTATAGAAATGAATTAAATGATTTGATTAGGAATACAAACAACGAATACTATAATGGGGAGGTGGAGAAAGGCGGGAACTGTCCAAAATCTATCTGGCGTTTATCTTTCAGTCGCAGATGACTCGACATCTGATTTTATGAACATCCTGTTCATATTTTCAACAAATCAGTTTAATAGAGTTTGTGAAACCCTAACGATCTCGATCTTCTGAATATATTTGAAACTTATAGGAATAAATTGAATGATTTGATTAGGAATACAAAAAACGAATACTATGAAGGGGAGGTGGAGAAAGGCGGGAACTGTCCAAAATCTATGTGGCGTTTATCTTTCAGTCGCAGATGACTCCACATCTGATTTAATGAACATCCTGTTCATATTTTCAACAAATCAGTTCAATAGAGTTTGTGAAAACCCTAACGATCCCGATCTTCTGAATACATTTGAAACTTATAGATATCAATTAAATGATTTGATTAGGGATACAAAAAACTAATACTTCAAAGGGGAGGTGGAGAAAGACGGGAACTGACCAAAATCTATGTGGCGTTGTTTAGAAAATATTGAAAATGGCAAAAACGAAGTAAGGATGAAAGAAATCAAAATTGGGGATGATATAATACAAAATAAGATGCATATAGCAGAAACATTTAATGAATTCTTTACAAATATTGGTTCGGATCTGGCCAACAAAATAATAGCGAATGAAAAAAAAATCCAAAACACCAGAAACATTAGCTCTATATGTATATTTCCAGCAGATGAACCGGAAGATATGAAATTGATAAGGGAACTCAAATCAAACAAAGCTCCAGGACTGGATGATATTGAAGTAATCACCCTCAAAAAGTGTGCCGAGTACATCGTCACACCTTTGACACATATAATAAATAAGTCTCTCGTGACAGAAATATTCCCGAAGTCACTCAAGATAGCAGTTGTCAAACCACTCCACAAGTCTACGAGAACTATCGAACTATAGACCCATATTCCTTCTCTCAAATATAGCAAACATTTTTGAAAAAATTATCAAAGCAAAAATAGCGGGATTTATCATAAAATATGAATTGTTGTCAGAGAGTCAGTTTGGATTCAGGGGGGGATCAACACTGGATGCCATAGCAGAGTTAATGAAGGAAATTTACAATTCTAGACTCGAAAAATCCGGAAATGTGTTTATTAGAAACTCTCGAAAGCATTGGATTCCGGGGAATCCCTTATCAGCTATAGAAAATGGAGGAGTTATGAATTGTCATTTAAAGAACTTAGAAAAAAAAAAAAACATGTTGAATAAAACATATACCCATTCAAGTAAAGATGCATATAACGAAGCAGGCATAATGGATATTCGTCAAATATTTGCCTTCGCACTGCTTGTGCACCAGCGCAAAAAACCTGAACCAAGCCAAACCTGTTGATCACATCTATTATACAAGGTATGAAACATATTTCATTGATATTCCTAGAATGCAGAGGACTATTTGGGAAATACAGCTTTACCTACCTTGCTCCCAGGTTTAACGGTATTATTCCATTGCATTTCAAAATACTAAACTCTCTCACTATTCAAATCCCAGAATTGAAATTCATCACCTGATTGACATTGAGAATAATTGATTAAATGATCATATCACTTCACAAATATTCGTTTGTATATATCTATATATCCGTACCATTAGTTTTGCATTATAGCAAAACAGTACACAATTTTTTTCTCTTGATATTATTTTTATATACGATAGCTCACATAAAAAAAAGTACTCTATATGAATAACACCATCGTACAGGCCCAGCCTTGTGTTTTTTTTTATTCATTTGCCAATCTGGCAGCTGATTGTGTGAAATACTATTATGTAGATTGGTAAATAAATATTATTATTATTATAGATGTAATAGAGCATGGACAAACTAGCATAACAGATATTTGTAATAGGACTGGTGCTAGAAGGGAAGCCGTGAGAAAATTCTTACACAATAATAAATTCAAGCCGTTCAAACCACAATTTATAAATACTTTTGAAAGAGCGACATTTTGACGTTCGGTAGGACGGTAAGATTTTTTTTTGTTCCCAAGGTCAAACAGAATATAACCTTTTTAACAAAACATTGAACCGACGAAATACGGAACTGAAAAGTAATAAATAAAATAAACCTTAGTCTCAATCACTGAGCTCCTAAACTAATGTGAGTAACTAATTTTGAGTCGGTGCCACACAAACAAGCAACTGAATTAGGTAAGGCGTGAAATGATGTCATCGAGTTGCGCGGTTACATTCTGATAATTTTTTTGAAGTAATTCAATGATCTTCGTTGATTGTTCGTTTGGCGCCGACTCAAAATTAGTTACATAGTTACATACATTAGTTTAGGAGCTCAGTTATTGAGACTAAGAAGGTTTATTTTATTTTTTTCAATTCCGTATTACGTCGGTTTAATTTGTTGTTGAAAAGTTTTTAATTTTCAATTTTTTGTGGCTGAAATCTACTAATTACTACCTACTTGTTTTTTGATAACTTCTAAAATACTCACTTACCTACCTTACTTCAACTATTACCAGTTAAATAATATGATTATCTACTTTTACTATTTGTTGTTATATAAATTATTTTTGTTGTTCTGATCAGTTCATTTCATTACTTTATATATCATTCCATCCTCTCATAGAAAATAAAGAATGTGACGGATGTAGAACAAAAATAATGACAACAGCGATCTGTCATTGTCAACTACATATGTGTGCCAATGTTCACAAGTGAAAAATCAATTATCCCCTATTTTTCTTCCCGCATGGGTGGATAATTCCATTCGAAATCCAGATATGATCAACTATGAGGTATACCCTATCTAATAAAAAAAGAATCATCCAAATCGAAGAACCCAGTACAAAGTTATGCCTGATAGAATCGTTTAACGGACCAGAATTCAGAGGGTGGGTGGTCAATATTCTTCATTTTGCCACTCTTAGGGATGGATTTAATCTTTTAAATTCAAATGGGACCAACTTCGAAGTACACCCCATTCACTGAAAAAAAAAATATACGCGTCGACTAGAGAACCTTCTCCTATTTAGTTTCGTCGGTTAATAGAATGCAAATTTTCCTTGTTGAATTTTATGGCTACTACTTTCACCTCTAAGGTGTAAGTGGTGGGCATAAGAACCCAAAGTATGTGATAGAATGCCGAGATCAATATGTGTGGTGCGGTATTTCGAACAACAGAGTGGGTGATTGGTTTATATTTCTTCCGGAAAACTTTTAATTCATAGAGATTCTTGCAGTTTTTGAACGAAGAAATAAGTCGAAATTTAGATGAAATACCCCCAGATTAAAAACAAAATTCATGGTGTTACGGGTGGCCGATTCACAATTGGCCAGGTTGTGAACAATTTATCTTGAAACTATCCCGAAGTAAGGTCATTGGGAGTAATATGGAACAACCCTGGCCACGTAGGTCGCCAGACCTCATCCACTAGATTTTTTCCTCTGGAAATATTTGAACAGAAAGTATATAAGCGCAGACCATTTCTAGATGTCAACCATCGACCAGACCAAATTTCGAACAGAGCCTTAAAGGCACTACCGAGAGAAGGAGTTGCTGCCTTGACCAACATCGTCAATGCAGTGCTCAGGCTCAGACACTTTCCACGACCATGGAAAGAAGCCACGATCATCATGATCCCCAAACCCAACAAGAACCATGTGATACCGCAAAACCACCGACCCATCAGCCTCACACCCTCGATGAGCAAGGTGGCAGAACGAGTAATCCAGAGACGATTGGAACCACTCACGGAAGAACTCAACGTCCTACCAGACGAGCAGTTCGGCTTCCGACAAGGACACTCTACGGAAATGCAGGTCCTGAGGATAGTGGACTTTGCCGTAACAGGCTTCAACCTGGGCAGGGGACACCACACAGGAGCGTTATTCCTAGACATATCCAAGGCCTTCGACAGGGTCTGGCACGATGGCTTGATCACCAAAATGACAGACCTCGGATACCCCACTCCCATAGTGAAGCTGATAGACTCCTTCCTGCGGGGACGGCGGTGCCAATGTAAAGTTAGCAGCGTCCTCTCAGCAGTGAGGACCCTAGAAGCAGGAGTACCGCAAGGCGCAGTCTTATCTCCGCACCTGTTCTCCATCTACACGGCGGACATCCCAAAGCCTGCTGACAACTTCAACAAGCTAGCGCTGTACGCAGATGACACAGCACTAGTGGCCAGATCGGTGAACGCAACGCAAGTAACCCGATACCTGCAAGATCAAGCAGACAAGCTTGAGGGCTGGTTCAACCAATGGAAGATCGAGATCAACGCGGAAAAGAGCCAAGCAATACTTTTCACCAGAAGGCGAACAACACCGTCAGGACATGTCATCATGAATGAGCAATGAATCCCATGGGCAAACGAGGCCAAATACCTTGGAGTCACCTTGGACAAAAGATTGACATTCAGGCAACACGTAGACCGGAGGCTCGGACTAGCGAAAGCAGCCCGAAAGAACCTCTACCCTCTCATAGGACGCAGTAGCAACATGGACCTCCAGTTAAAACTGCTCCTTATCAGGACCATCCTCCTCTCTATCATCCTGTATGCATCCGCCGCATGGGGTCAATGCGCACAAACATACAGGACCAGGATCCAGCTATTCTTGAACGTGAGCTTAAGAATGGCAGTGAACGCTCCCAGATACGTCCCGAATAGATTTATCTACAGGGACCTGAATGTCAATCCGAACTTCATTGACGACCATTTTCGGAACCACGCCACCGCGACTTTCCTGAAGACGGACACCCACACGAACCCGGTGATTCAAGACATCCACGCGAACCTAAACCTGGACGATCCCAGGTTCAGAGAAAGGGAAAAGTATTTGCGACCAGTCTACCAAAACGACCGTCCACCACCGAGAGTAGACTCCGGCGCGTCAGGTGAGTAACAACTCAACACAAAACACGTAAGATCAACACACCCACATCACACCATACACTTACACACCCATCAGGTACATCACCACCATGCACACACAGCACAAGTCAGGTAAACATACAAAAATCAGATAATAAGGGGTTTAAAGCACTCAGAGGCTGACTTCATACCACAGGAGGTACCATTTAAATTTCGCAAACGTGCCATTTGCGAGTTGAGGACCGGTCCAAGGAGGAGCGGGGGAGGATGGAAGTGGATAGTAAATCTTGTTCACACATAAGACGAAGGGGATTTACTATCCATGGGCGCTCAACCTTGAGGGGGAGCATGGTGTGATGTCAACCATCTGAAGACAGTAATTCGCAAATATACAGGGTGTCCCACACTCGATGGCTTGAGTAATTAGTTCTGTACTATCGATCTAAAATATTTTCAGCGCTGCGGCGTTGCTGCTTATATTGAAAAGTAGCAACAACTTTGATATTTTAAATGAGACACTCTATATCTTTTTGCATTTTTGCTATGATATTGCTTCACGATCATTTTTGTGTGATACTTTCCTATACAGTTCTCGAGAAATTCTTTAATTTCCTCATTTTTTCGTTCAAAACATAGCTTTAATTAAATGTTTATTACTCGTACAAAGCTGAAATTTTGGGTGTAACTTACCAATGTTGTCTGCATTAGTTTTGTCTAATGGAATTCATTCTCCATCATACAAGGTCATTCAAAATGTTCCTATACCTAAATAGTCTGGTTTCCGAAATAAAAGCAAGTTTCTCTAAAAATCGGATTATTTTGCCATATTTTGTATTAAATATCATGGAATACCTCATTATGGAAATTCGACAATGAGTGCATCAATAATGAAACGTTTGCGCATTAACTACCGAAAATTTGATCGGAAAAGGATTAAAATGGAGGGCAATAACTATTCAAACGAAGTTTTGATGAAATTGTTTATCTCTATGGTCAATGTGATCAAATTATAGCGAGAACATGCAGAAGGTTCTGTAGTGTATTGAAGTGTGTGAATGATAAGATGACGAACTGATCGTATAAAGAATGATTAATATACAGGGTATTCCAAACTCGATGGCCTATTGGACGTTTCTGGAGATCTGAGATAAATACTCGAAATTTTGTATCTCACGATAAGAGACTGCGATCTAGCTCTTAAAAATATTTCCTACTTGTAACTAATATCAACTCTCGAATTTAAAATGGAATCCCCAGTATTCCCTTCTCTTTTTGGATTCTACTGACAAATACAAGTAACTTTTACTGAACATGCCGAATACCTATCTCTACCGGTTATAAAGTCCCAAAGTGCAGTAGAATCCGCAGGTTCTCTTTGTCAGAAAAAACCTTGATACCTGAGGTTTCATCGCACTTTTGAAGATACAGCTGGAATTCGAATTTTTCTCTAATTCTCAGATGCAATTCAGTTTTGGCATAGAATAATCGAAAAAATATATCAGGAAAATTCGGAAATAGATATGAGTCATACCCAAAAAAAAGTCAGATTAGATAGTCCAATCTGAAACTGAAATGATGTATACAGAATGATCTGAAAAACTATTACTAATGGACGTTTGTTCGAGTATGACTCAAACCTATTTCCGAATTTTCCTGAGATATTTTTCCAATTAAGCTTTGCTAAAACTGAATTGCAGCATCTCAGAGTAAAAAAAACCCATGTTTTAGCTGTATCTCCAGAAGTATGAACATTTTGACGCAAATCAGATTGATTTGATTTTTTAATCAGATTATTTCAATTGGGTAATAATACCTATTTCTATTTGTAATGCTGGGAAATTAAAATGGTAGTAGTGTGCCATGACCAGCAGAAAACAAGACAATATTTCAGTTTCACAAGCAGTGATTTCCTTGGTGTTTCTGTCAAAATGGATAATAATATTATTAAGAAACCAGACTATTAAGGTATAGGAACATGATACATCATTTGAAAAGAACTTTAAATGTCTTTCAGGATATTCGATAATATACAGGGTGTTCCTTTTGACAAAAATGTTATTTGCACAATTTTTTTATATTTCGGAAAAATCACAAATTTTGAACTTCCCTGTATAATATAGAACAAATTTCCTTGGACATAACTACTGCACAAAACATTGGTAAGCTACACCCAAAATTACAACTTTTTACTAGTCCAAATAACGCAGTAATAAATATTTAATTGAAGCTATGTTTTGCACAAAAAATAAGAAAATCAATGAATTTTTCGAAAACCACTTGAGATATGCATAGGGAAATATTTCACAGAAATGATCGTTAAAAAATAGCAAAGCAAAAAATGCAATAATATACAGGGTGTCTCATTTGAAATAACAAAGTTGTTGCCACTTTTCAATATAAGCGGCAACGCCGCAGCACTGAAAATATTTTAGATCGATAGAGCAAATCTACTTACCTGAGAAACAAAATTTTCAGAATAATTCTGTGTCTCGTTCTCCAGAAACCATTATTTGCATTGAGCGTGATGGCAGACATACCAAAATGTTATAATTAATACCCAACCTACATTGTACTTACATCTGAATAGCCTTATAATTAGATTTAGCTCTATAAATGTTCATTATGAAAAAATTGAACTAGTGTTTCTCTTGCTACAACTATATTATAATTCTTTTCACAGCATACCAAGAGCAACTTGATCATAAGTATCATCTTAATTATAATAATTTAAAAAAAAAAATTAGTAAGAACTTGAGGTCTATTGATTTGAAAATGGATTCTAAAATCAAGTATCAGAGCTATTTTGAATCAGGTATGACATGATTTCATCAGCATATTTGTATGTTTTTGAAAATATTCAATTAGAAACACTTTTTGAAGAAAAGAGTGTTTTCAGGTTTTACGAAATTTGAGTTAGCCAAAAAATGGTAAATGTTAAGATAGTCCGCTCATGCTTCGCACAAAATATTGACGGTTTTATCGAAAAAATCCTCCTTCTCAAACAGTTACGAATAAACAAACTCCACACATCTGACCGATGAAATTTAGTGACTTTCAGTTTTCTGCAAGTTGGTAATAACAAATAACTCACCGCCAACTTTTCCGAGTCTAATTAGAAATGCAATTAATGCAGTTCTGTTTTCTACCACAATTTAATAATTTTCAAAGTTAATCAATAATTGTTTACAATCAAATATTATAAATGACGAAATGTTTACCAGAAGAAATTGCAAATATAAATTAAGAGGAAACTATTCAAAAATATTCTTGAAGGGGAGGATATTTTCAATAAAAAAGTTTTGACTCCAGGAACTCATTTCCATTATTTATAATTCTAATTTAACGCTGAACATAGGGCTCCGCGCGACCGCTACGGAATGCGCGTGCCGTCTCTTAAGAGTACACCATATACAAATAATTTTTTCTTAGTATCAAATATCATTTGAAAAATTTGAATGAATTATGATGTGTTTCAACACTTGAAAGAACAAGGTACCGTTGAGAAAAATAAGTTAATTTTTAAAAAAGTTAGGCATTTGTTAATTTGTCCTTATTTTTCATACCTCGGTTTTCATAAAAAAAAAGTCATAAATGTTTGAATAATAGCTCTAAAAATGTTTCGCTGCTTGGAGCCCTTCTTATACAGGGTGAGTCAGAAGTACCATGACAAACTTCAGGAGGTGATTCCTCACAATATTCTAATATGAATTATCCAGATAAAATATACAACAAAGATAATATATAATGTAAATAAGTAAAATGCTCCTTCCAAAGTTGTGATTCGGTGTCCTCTTGATCATAGAAGTGGACGTATGCTCCTCCACTCACAATGGATTTTCGTGACAGCGGGGATACTCTCGAGTCATTGTACTCGTGCCATGTGCGTAAGGGTGCCTACAGTAAGCCGTGTAGTGTCCGTTAAGAGTTGTTCCGCTATGGTTGGATACAGCATACAAGTTGTAGCGACACGGAGCTGCGTTATCTACTGCATAAGTATTCATATCCAATCGATCGAGAGGAAAGTCAATGAAGACATTTAGTTTTCCTCTGAATCTATCCTTCTGCGAAAATACTTTCAAGTGAATTACTAAAATTTTGGGGAATTTAAGTATAGATAATGACTTCGTGCATTTTCTCCTTTTCTAACATTCAGAACAAGTGGGTTTTTCGTCATCATCCAAAATTTCTTTCCTAGTAAACGAGTCTAAACATTGTAACAGACTGAGCTTGCCAGTAATCTGTGGAATAGGGAGTGAAAGGTCCCAGAATGGGTCAAAAGTGACAGAACAATGGCCACAGAAAGAACATTTCAACGATGATTTTAGTTGACCAACAAAGTTATCGACAATTTTTGAGTTGTCCATACTAAGATATCTTGACCAAGACTCTTTTCATCGAATTCTATGAACGTAGCTTTAGGCCTTTCTCTTACTCTGTTTACATCTTCATGAAGACCTTCCAATAAATATCTGAAAAATTCCTTTGCATCCTGTTGAGCGTCATCCATAAAACGAGGTGCAAATCTTTGTATCTGGTTTTTCAAAGAAACAGTGTTAACCACCACATCAGACGAATCTTCTGACCAAAGTTTTTTTACCACTTCTTCAAATGCTTTTATCAAAGAACCCTTCATACTTGATATGCTTGTGTTGATATCCTTCAAATGTTCGTTTTCTCTCAGATACTCGAGCAACCATCTGGTATTCGATAAACATTGTATTGCGCTATTCATAAAGCAAGTATTGCCAATGTTTTTCAAACCATTAAGACCGAGAGTTTTGGAGCTTCCAAGCACAAGTGGTTTCATGGAGTTATAACTGAGGGAGATGCGCTCACCGCTACTGCTATCTTCAAAGGAATAGTCTCTTATGCGATGATTTTCTCTTTCATTGGAACTCGATTGGAGGCTGCTTGAAATCGAGTTGGGTAAAGATATGGCAGATCGCGTTATTTTTTTGGAGGTGGATGAATCCAAATTATACTTTTTAGGTATTTGGCTCCGAATATTAGACTTATGGATACTACTTGACATGTTAATTCTTTGTGGACGAATAAATATATCATCCAAACGTTGAGTAGCGGTAATAGAACCCAGAATTGACGAACTTTCACCATTGGATATCGAGCTATATTGAGATATGTTCTTTTTAGAATGTGGATTGTAGAAAAATTCATCCAAATGACGTCCAACTGGGATGGTTCTCAACACCGAAGCTGCATTACCTCTTTGAATGGCGATGCTGATGCGTTGAAGGAGAAAGCTGGTGGATCTCCTATCATTGGTCACTTGGAAAATCTTTCTACCAATCTCTTCAATAAATTCCGTTGCTTGGAGGCCAAATACTCCGTAGGTTTCAATAGCTATAGGGTAGAAAATGTAGAGATTTCTCAGGTTTTGATATTTCTTTATCTTAACTTTCTCTCCATTTTCTGCAGCTGCACCCTTGCGAATAGAGGTTGAGTTCAAGTGTGATGTGGCCATAGTGTCCATACAAGTAAAATCCCATACCACTGGTTTACCAAATTTCAGAATTAATGTCATTCCATTGGTCGTTTCCATCATCACGACTTATGACGACTTATGACTTATGACTCTAAGATAGCTGGAATTTTGGCGTTATCAAAGCTCTTTATCAAGTCATTGACTGCATCATGGCGACACCTAGACCAGCGCTAAATTTACACAAACCATGAACCAGAATCATCTACTTCAGCACCACATTTGCAATTGTGACGGACCAAATTGAAGACCAGCCGAACTCCAACAGAAATTCGAATGTTTCATTGTCAAGAAGATTCCCAAAGAAGAAACTGGTAATGCATCGAGCCACGCACCTGATTCCTTTGAAGACACTGCATTGAGACGAGCCTTCTGAGATGTAGATACAGCTGTTTCAAACAGATTATTCAAATTCAATTTCAAGAGCGGACGATCCCATGCACTGCATTTTCTTATCCGTACCTTGCAGAGGGACATTGACTTTAGAAATCCACAATCTTTCGCCTTCTTCATAGATAAATATGTGTCCGGAAACGCTTCGTTTCCAAGATACAGGGAGTTTCCAGAATACATTTTCATTTTTATTTTAGTTTTTTTTAAATAACTTCCGAAATACTGACCTCAATTAAACCAAAATTGGTATTGAGAGGTTTTTTGAGGTGTTCTTATTGCTCATTCTTGTAGGAGGCGCCACCTACACGTCTTTTTATTTTTTGAAGATTTATAACTTCTTTGAGCGTACTTCTAGCACATTTTCCAGTAAAAAAATCAATTCCTCTATCATATCTACGTAAAAAAGCTACCCCTGTTACAAGTCGCTATAAACAACCATTTTCTAGATATTTGGACTTATTACCATTATTTTGCATTTTTCACAAGAATGCTCGAAAAATTAATTTGACGTACAAGTAAGTAGTTTTTTTTTTTGTAGGGGGCGCCACCTATTCTATTTATTTTTACTCATTTGAAATAGTTATTTTTGAATCAAGGGTGCAAAATCTGTATTTGTTTTGATAAATTTTGCAAGAAATATCAACATTTTATTTCAAGAAATTTGGAAAATGTAGAATAAAATAAAATAAAGGAAACTGAATTGTATTCGAATGAATTGTTCAAAGTATCCACCTTCAGCGGAAATACAGGCATTCAGTCTTCTAGTCATTGAATCTCGTACCCGCTCAAAAATTATTGGTGTGTTTTTTATTGTTTCACAGGCGTCTACTATTCGTTTTCTCAGATCTTCCTCGTTTGCTACTGGAGTTTTATAAACTAGTGACTTCAAATGTCCCCAAAAATGAAAATCTAGCGGGTTCACATCTAGGGACCCTGGTGCCTGCGCCTGGTTAGGTTCTTCTACACCCCTACCGATCCATCGATTTGGATAGACAGTGTTAAGGAATTCCCTGGCTACAACGCTAGAATGGGCCGGAGTCCCATCATGCATAAACCACATGCGGATACGAATTTCTAATGGTACATTCTGAAGTAGTCCCGGCAATTCATTTTCTAAAAAGTCTCTGTGAGTTGCGCCATTCGGTCGGAACGGAAGAAAGAAAGGACCTATCAAGTAATTATCAATTATTGCCGCCCATACATTTACAGAAAATTGATACTGATAATGTCTTTCACTTACTGCGTGCGAATTTTCCAGAGCCCACACATGGTTGTTATAAAAGTTTGTGATAGCATTTCGGGAGAAGTTTGCCTCGTCCGTGATCGTGGATAATTCTCCAAACTGTGGACTGAGTAGAATTGAGAGCTTCAGCAATTATTCCTGTACTTGTTTCTGGATTCTCCGCGAGAGCGTTCAAAACAGATTCTTCCAATTCTGGGGTTCGGACTGCTCGTGGTCTTCCAATAATATCAGCTGCCCTCCTAAAGCTACCTGTTCCTTCCAAACGACGGTGGAGACTGGTAAATGTTGGAGCTGAAGGCAGTACTCGATCAGGAAATCGCTGCTGGTAAATACGTCTTGGTTCGCGCGCATTGCCATTCGCAAGGCCATAAACGAAATGCATATCGGATAAATGAGCATTATTGTTTAAATAATCCATTATTTCAGAATTAGTGTTCTAGAACTTACAGAAACTTCAACGAAACAATAAAATGTTCAACTGTTAATACTATGTAATTACCAAAACTACTTACTTAAACGTCAAATTAATTTCCTAAACATTCTCATAAAAAATGCAAAATAATGGTAATTACTTCAAAACGCATCGATTATCAAATAATCGACTGGAAATTTTCAAGTCCAAATATCTAGAAAAAGGTTGCTTATAGCGACTTGTTACAGGGGTAGCTTTTTCACGTAGATATGATAGAGGTACTGATTTTTCACTCGAAAATGTGCTAGAAGTACGCTTAAAGAAGTTATGGATCTACAAAAAAGAAAAAGACGTGTAGGTGGTGCCCCCTATGAGTAAGAGCAATAATAACATCAGGTTCGACACCTCAAAAATCCTCTCAATACCAATTTTCGTTTAATTAAGGTCAGTATTTCGAAAGTTATATAAAAAAAACGAAAATAAAAATAAAAATTCAACACCCTGTATCTTGGGAACGAAGCGTTACCGGACATATATTTATTTGGACAATTCATATAAGAATATTGTGAGGAATCACCTCCTGAAGTTTGTCAAAGTACTTCTGACTCACCCTGTGAATATACTCAATAAGATCACGTAATAATTTTTCAAGTTGTTTATTTTGTTTATTATAATTTTGTAAAGTTATCAAAAAATAAAAAAAAAAAATTTTTTTATATTTTTTAAAGATTTTCTAAAATTACGGTTTGTAATTTTCTAGGAAAATAGTTGAAAAAACAGATCATTAATGATTTTCCAAAAAAAAACTGTATATTTCGAAAAAAGGGCAAACTTCAATAGTTTTAAAAGATATCATTGTAAGAAGTAGATAACGGAATTTTTTATAAACAAATGCATATAAACAGGAAACCATGACAGATATAGACATGGCGATGAGTTTATTTGAGAGTTCAACTAATGCTCTATAAAATCATCTCCAGAGTTGATAACTGTATCTTCGAAAGTTTGAAAGTTACAGAGGTTTGTTACTTAAAAAATCAAGTGGCCGCTGCAACTTTTATATACCGTAATATTGGAAAAATATATAAAAAAAAAAAATATTTTTTTTGCATATGGTTGTTTTTAGTAACAAAGTGTTAACTCAATAAACAATAAAAAATTTAATGATTCTTTTAAATTTTTTGTTATTCCATTGAGAATGCCAATTATGATTTCTAAAGAAAACAAAATTCTATCTAAATATTCAAGTGATGGAAATATAAAAAAAACGATTATAAACAATAAGAATTTTATTTCAAGAAAAAAACCTTATATTCTCTAGACAACAAAATGGCACATTTTTTTTCAATATTGAAAAATTCAAATTGTTTATGAACAAATGTCCTAAAACAATTTCTCGAATGTTATCAAACGCCTCTGTTTGATGCAAAATTAGCAATAGTAAAACATAAGGAAAAAAAGTTTAATTTTTGGAACGAAGTTCCTTATCGCGCGTTGCGAAAGGGGGCTAGACGGAATAAATTAAGACCAAAAGCTGTAACGACACTTTTTGCTGTAGTTGTAAGCCGTGCGGCGTTCGCGTGTTTCTCTGTCTGTCTCTCTCTCTCTCTCTCTCTCTCTCATAGAGAGCAAGCCAGTGATTTTCGTTTCGTCTTTCTATTTCGCATTGAACAGTGTGGTGTCGCGACGATTATTTTTGTTGAGTGTATACAGGTTTTTTGTACATAATAAATAATAAAAAATAATAACAATTATGAATCCTGACAGTGTTTCTGCACAAGTTCCGTATATTGCTGATGGAGTTAGGTAAGTAGAGATTTTATACAGACAATAATAAATGCTTATGTATTTTTAGCAAGTACGCATTATAACCTCTCTTTACCATTGTGCTAACCAAGTCATACGCGTTATAATCTCTCCATTATTGTGTGTTTAGCAAGTGTACGCGTCATAACTTTAATAAATTTGAAAGCAAATTATATTTTAATATTACAATATCAATGCGTATGTACTAAAATTGAGCCCACTATTAAGTTTATATTACATTATATTTGTTAATAATAAAAAAAAAAATTATTATAACTTGAAAAAATAAATTTCATTACAATTCCTTCACTAATTAATCGGAAGGACAAGTTTCATCCGGGTGTCCCTTGACACCTCTCAACTTTTATTTTTTATTTTTTGTTGACTTTAATAAATTATAATAAACAAAATGAACAATATATATATATATATATAATATATATATATATATATATATATATATATATATATATATATATATATATATATAGGAAGGGCTCCAAAGAGCGAAACATTTTCAGAGCTATTATTCAAACATTTGTGCCATTTTTTATGAAAACCGAGGTCCGAAAAATAAGAACTAATTAATAAATGCCTAATTTGTTGAAAAATAAACTTAATTTGGTTTTTCCAACGGGACCTTGATCTTTCAAGTGTTAAAAATACAACATGATGTATTCAAATTTTTAAATTGATATGTAATACTATTAAAAATTTATTTTATGTAGTGTACTCTCTTTAGCGACGACGCGCGCATGCCGTAGCGGTAGCTCGGAGCCCCATTTTCAGCGTTAAATTAAAATTATAAATAATGGAGATAGAGTTCTGAGTTACTTTTGTATTGGAAATTTCCTTCTCTTCCTTTGGAACTTTTTTCAGATTTTCGTTATCGCATATAGTTTTTAAGTTATTTCCAAAAAACTGAATCTTTTTTTATTTTTTGTTAATAACAATTGCAATTTTCGACAGCAAAAAAAATACAAAAAAACTTCTTTCTCAGAATTGCATCCTGAATTGAATGAGCTATTGCTCATATTTTTTGAGACTTGGAACTATTTTTCGCAGAAACTTCTCGATTAGACCTCATGCAGAAAAGTAAAAGTTACTGAATTTCATCTGACAGATGTGTAAAGTTTGTTCATTTGTAACTGTTTGAAAAGGAGGATGTTTGAGAATGAGAAAACGGTGCTTGAAAATTCGGTTTTAAAAAGGGTAAAAAGTGTTTTAACTCGGAAACGGTATGACACCGCATTTTTTTTCCGGATTCGTGTTCAGGTGGCATAAATACGTAAGGAAAATAATTTACCTTTATTCAGGGAGAATGAGTGGACTAATTTAACATTTACCCAAAAAATTGTCAATTAAGAAAACAAGAAGAAAATCAAAGTATATGTATTCAAAACCATTTACTATCATCAACCAATTGATTATCATCATGCCGAAAATATCCAAAATTATTCCGAAATTCGATAAAAAAAATACATAATGACCCACATAAATAAAATAATTTATTTTACCTTCATCAATGGTACCTCAAATACCTACCATCCCAACCAGGATGGTCGTCACTTATAAGTTCAAAAGGCATATGACATTTTGGCCAAATTTTCTAATATCATAATTGGAAAACATTATTCTAACTTTCATTTTCACCTTGTAAGTTTTTTTCATGTTTGCAATAACTTGTCCACCTACCAACATACTTGTTATTCACATTTATGAAATAACCGATAATTTTGCGATTGAAAAAACAGTCTGATGAATAGTAAACAAATAAAAACGAGAGCTTCTTTCATATTTATCAATTCTAGAAAACGCAGAAAAGTACTACAAGGATCTATTTTTCCAGCAAACACCCGAACACGCACAACCCGAAATAAACAAGTGACTGTTGAGACGATAAGTCACATACTGATGAAACGTTAAATAAAAATAATACGATAAAGCTTCAGTTAACCATCAAGGTTTTTTATCATATGTGTAACTAAGAAGCATAAATTTCATTATGGTACATCAATCTCTCCCAAAGTGAGTGGATAGGTAAATATTTTTCAGTAGTGATTGAAAGTAATTTTTCGTGCAAGAATATTGTTTCTTGACAATCTGAAAATGAAAAGGATGGTAAAGCGAAATTGAAATAATTTGCACCGATTAGTAACTGCGCCTACACAGAGAAAAAAAGTATTGAATCAAACAAAATATATTCTAGTCAAACAAATTTGAAGTTTCAATATGGCGAAATGAACGTTTTATTTCAAAGAAAACGATGGTTTATTTGGATTCCAAGAAAAATATTTGTTTGATACGAGAAAACATTTGAATTGACTTCGTCAAATGTGTATATATCTCTCAACCAATTCTTTTGGTTTATTTGATGCGGGAATAATTCATTCCATCTGATAATGTATTGCACAATGGAACCAAATAAATAATTTTGTATATCAAATACTCAAATAAAACAAACAATTACTCGAATTCAGAATACGTGTTGTTTGGTCAAAGAAGCGAGCGGTAAATATGTAGTATTGAATAAAGAATATTGGTATTTGAAACAATGAATAATCAAAGAGAATTAGGAATTGATAAAATTGGTTCAATAATATGAAATACTTCACTCAAGAATGTGAGTAACTCAAATGAAACAAATATTTCCTTTAATTGAGAAAACATATCCTTTGGTTCAATGACAATATTTATTCAATCTCAGAATATGTAGTATTGATTGAATAATATTGCTATTTGAACCAAACAAATGATTAGGAGAATGAGGAATTGATTGAACTGGTTCAAAATACGAAATACTCGAATGTAAAATGTGGGCCACACATTTGGACAAAAAAATTCTCGAATTGAGTGAAAATAACTCCAAGAGTTCATTCCTTTTTCCCGTAGAAGGCCCCCCTTCGGTATGGTACGCCACGATTTTTCTGTGATAACTTTCCTATTCCATCAATTTCTATCGAATTTGATGAATGAACCTCGTAATTTAGTGCTGTTAATGAAGAATTACGTCGACCATTCTATCTCATCAGAGAAGCCAATGGTGACTAGCGTTTTTGTAATTTAGGAGGAACAAAAAAGTGAATGAAATTAATTGATAGGTAAAAATCATGTTATCTACCCATGACTTCCCAGGTGACAAACAATTATATTTGTTATTTTTTTAAACAATCAATTACTATGTACAATGAAGGAATTTATGAAGCTCTATTCAGGGGCAAATAATTTCGAAAAGTGGCGCTCTCCGGGAAAGATGTGAAGGAACTCCCAGTGTCATTTCAACAAATACTATGTTCACGAATAAATATTGCCAATATTTGTGATACTTCTATACCCTCTTTGATAACAGACCATTCATATGGACAGGGGTTAAATAGAAAATCAATTGTCTGGAACATTTATTATATTTATAAAACGACAAATAAAAACCTATTTTGCAATTACGATACTGTTTTGAACAACTGAAATGTTCGGGTCAGATGAATCTTCAATATATTTCAGAAGATTAGTGCTTTCCTCCTCATCTATTCTTTTTTTTTGCATGGTGAGTCATCCAAAATATATTTATTTATAGTTTCATTCTCTGTGATCTGAAAATTATTTGAGTTTTACATATTGCAGTTATTTCATATCACAACCTGATGATTGAAATATTCCAGAAGAAAAATAATTATCAATGATTTATCTACTTTCGAGCGACTTTTCTTCGAGAGAAAGTTTTGTAATCGTAGAAAAATTGTAACTTGAGATTTTGGCAGATAGATATACAGCACTTCAAAACACAACACGTGAAAGAATATGTGCCTGTGTTTGTTTATCCATTGCATGCCCTAGCATCTGAATCAATGTGTATAGAGGTAATTTGAAAATGTTGAAATGAAATATTGTTGGTTCCTTGATTTGCAACTAAGCTCAAATTCAACTGATTTTATCTCTAACATTTTCAGATCCCCGCATTATATTTCAGATATTTTGAGTGCCTATATATGTTGCAAAATAGTAAATATGAAGAAATTGAGCTGTACTCACATTTTAAGAACTGTTTTCTGAGGTTTTCGATTTTTTCCGGAGGTCATGTAAAACCTTAATCAATTGAATGGCGACTGCCCAATAGTGGAACAAATTCCTTAATATCGTCCTCACGTAGTTCCGACAATGTGAAAAAAAAAACAGATTTCTGTTCTACAATGATGAATTTACTTTTACTTTTTCCGGAGAAAACAAATGTATGCTCAAAGATGTTCACAAGCATTAAAGTAGTTCACATTATTTAGAGAAAATATCAAACCTTAGAATTCAGATATGAACTTTCCTATTTCAAACATTTTCTGCACATTTTATCAACTGCCACACCGAACACTATCCAACTAAATATTTTTATGGGGAAACTCCAAAACATATGTCATTGTGACTGGAAGGAAAAAATATGTGACCACCCTCTATCCTCCAGTAACACCAACTCCAAAATCTCAAATGGTACCCCTTTCACTATGAGATATCTCAACTGAAAGATGGGGCGGTAAATACGATTACACAAATCGTACTACAATATCTTGGTAGTTTGACGAACTACAGTTTGTTGAATTTCCCAAATTTCAGACGTTTGTGATTTCATTACATGATAATGGGTGGAAATACAGTAAAATATTATTCGAATTTTTGATTTGATATTATCTATACAAATATGACCTATTGTGCCAGTATCTTCCAGGTAGATGAAAAGCCTCACAAAATCTTCAGCAGTTGTTTTGTTACGATACGACAAACTTGTGAAATTTCGGAATTTCAACAGGCTGTAGCTCGTGAATCACCCAAATCACTGTCCCGGTTGTCACAAAAGAGGTAGCGGTATTTTGATATGTATGAGTTGGACATGGACGTGATGAGCAAAATATTACGCCTTCCAGTCATGATCGATATGTTGCAGGGTGTTTTATTCCCCTGCAATATATTCAGTTGAATTGTTTTCAGTGGCTCAATTTGCATTCTTACATACCAGTTGAAATAGCAATGTTTTTTTAAATTTATTGACAGAAAGAATGAATTATATCCGAATGAGCTCTTCAACAATTTTTGTGGAAATTCATTATTGACAACATTGGTAGTGTTGTCAAATAGTATCCAGAATTTCTGGAACAAGGAAAAGTATTCGACACAAATTGAATAACCAAATGAAATTATCAATCAGAACAAATGGAATACTTCGAAACAAATGAAATACTGAGTCGAAACAAATGAAATACTAAGTCGAAACATATGAAATACTGAGTCGAAACAAATGAAATACTGAATCGAATAAAATACTCAAATTTGAATGAATGAATTACTTGACTCTGAAATGGAATACTCTGGAAACATTTGAATTAGACATATAAATGGAATATTCATAAGAGCGTTGTTATGAATTATATTCATTGGCAGCCACATTATGATAAAAAAGTTCGACTAATTTTATTTATACTTCATAAATACTCTGCCGATATCATATGTATTGAATATGTTCTAAAAATTCAAATAATGGTATCTCAACTTCACAACAGGAGACTGAAAATTGAATTGAGAATCAACTTACCTTACCTTAGTAATTCTCTAACTTCTTTCATTTCCTGTTAGTAATGCATACACAGTACAGAGAAATGACCAAACTGATAAATTCTGCAAGTAAACTCTACCCTTGATGACCAGCATATCAATCTCAGACCTCAGACTGAAGTGAAATCTGAATAACGAACAGCCTCGCCCTAGCCGCGTGACCGACGAAGAAACTGACGCCAAGTGGCGAATTGTCAAACTGAATAATTCAAATGAAATCAGTGTTGGGCTGAAGAAATGTAAAAAATACGAACTTATTCCGACTTATTCCTAATTATAATTCGATTACATAATGTCATGCCCCATAAGTACAGAAACATTTCAAACACCAGGAAAAACCCATTTTAAATGAAACAAAATTCGGTAGCCAGGAATGAAAATAAATTTTTGAGTCAAATACGCGACCTAACTTATGAACAACGACCCGTTACGAATAGATTGAATACCGTCATCCGGAATGCAGATAAAAAAATCACCCTTTTTCAAATGAGTCATACACAATTCGTCACTTTCCCATGTTAGTCATATCTAAGGAATTCATTATGTAAACAAATACGCTATAAATTGATAGGTGGTGACAGTTCGTTAAGTGCACCCCGACTACGAAATACCATAAATCTGCTTTTTTATACATTTTTGACGACCGTAACAAGCCATTAATTACTAAGAAATTGATTTATTTTGACAAGTAAAAGATTAAATGCGGCAACAAACACTTTTTCCCACCCCGCGACCACACAAAAAATCCCGGCCGTGAAAGGATGGAATTCTACAGTGCTAGTCAAAAGTCCCCTCCCCCCCCTCGTATCTTTTGAACGGGTATACTTATAATAATGAAATTTGGAGGGTGGAAATAAACGGATGTAGGCTTCGCAACTGGTCATAACAGGTGACGCAATAGTCATAAATGACGTCACAAGGCCACTGTGACCAATAATTTTAAATGGGACCCTATGGCAAGTGACAGCTCGTTTGGAAGGTATTGAAAATACCTATTCAGTCATACCAATTTTGTTTGGGTTTCGGCTGATTTTGATTGATAAATTGAAGAAATACGAAAATTATAGTTTCGCATTTAATTAATAAAGATTTAAGAACCAGTTCTCATAATAAGTGTTCAAAATGTGCTCCATCTACTTCTTGGCAGTAATGCATCCTATTGCTAAACTCTTGTCGTACTCGTCCCAGTGTGTCAGCGGAAATTGCCCTACATTCTTCAACAATTCGTTGTTTCAGAATGGCAATACTGTCAGGTGCTGTAGCGTAAACCTTAGATTTCAAGTACGCCCATAGAAATAAATCTAATGGTGTAAGGTCCGGTGACCGAGCTGGCCATTCGATCGAACCTCGTCGTCCAATCCATCTACCACGATATTCTTCATCTAGGTAACGTCTTACTGCACCGTAATAGTGTGCAGGAGCACCATCTTGTTGAAATGTTATTTCCAAGTTGTCGAATTCATCTGGATTATCTTCTAGAATTTCAAGAATTAACGACTCAATATCATTTTGTAACATCTCCAGATACAATTCACCGGTTAAGTTAGCATTGAGAAAAGAGGCCCAACTATGTGGTTTCCCAAAATACCTGCCCAAACATTTACTTTTCTGGAAATTGAGTATGTTTTCACGAAGATGTGAGGATTTGTGTCACTCCAATACCTCACATTTTGAGTGTTAACATTCCATTGAGAAAGAAAGTACTTTCGTCACTAAAACAAATTGTCTGTATGTAGCCTGGTTGTTGGTTCATTTTATTGGACATAGTTTCACAGAATTCTAGTCTTCGGTCGGGGTCATCATCTGAAAGTTGGTGCACCATTTTTAATTTCTATGGATGAAATTTGTTTTAGCCAACACCCTATGTACTGTCCTTTGACTGACTTCACAGATAGACGCAACTTGGGCTGTGGAAGAAGTAGGGTTTACTACCATTTCTCCAATTATGTCAATTTTTTGTCATCACTAATTGTTGGTCGACCAGATCGTTTGGCATCTTGAACACTACCTGATGCTTCAAACTTCCGAAGAAGCTCCTCAAATAAACCCTCGATATAGGGCGATCGGGTACCTCTCATTAAACAGTCGTTCCGCTGCATGGAAATTGTTTCTACATTCACCAATTATTAAGATAGCTGCTACTTTGTCGACTACGAGTACGTACCATTTTGCCTATGTAAACACCTTAAACGTCTCGTTAAACAATAGCTTAGGTAAATTTTCAAGGTATAAACACTTTTGACAAGTAGAGAATTAAAAAACGTCAACCTTTTTGACAATTAACCAGAGGCGTACTTTAAAATCTTTATTAATTAAATGCGAAACTATAATTTTCGTATTTCTTCAATTTATCAATCAAAATCAGCCGAAACCCAAACAAAATTGGTATGACTGAATAGGTATTGTCAATACCTTTCAAACGAGCTGTCACTTGCCATGGGGTCCCATTTAAAATTATTGGTCACAGTGGCCTTGTGACGTCATTTATGACTATTGCGTCACCTGTTATGACCAGTTGCGAAGCCTACATCCGTTTATTTCCACCCTCCAAATTTCATTATTATAAGTATACCCGTTCAAAAGATACGAGGGGGGGAGGGGACTTTTGACTAGCACTGTATAAAACGCGACCCGGCGAACAAGAAAGGGTTAATCTGAAAACAGAAGTCAGTCTGTTAACATGCTCAATCATTTCAAAGTACAATGAAGTAAAGTCTTCACAACATGGCTATTCAGACGACCATGATTTTCATTTAAGAAAGTGAACAGTCCAGTGATAGGTCAACTAAATAGTACCACCGTAATTTGAAATGAATCTATTTCCAAATTTCTAGCCAGTTTCGCTGTAATTCACGATGTTCAATGAAACTGAAATTAAACCGAAACGAATCGCTTCCAAAGCTTAAAAAGATAGATTCTTCTTTCATATGTTTATAACTGGAGACGTGTCCTTTTTCTAATATGCAGTACTGACATAATAATTGAAGTACTTGAAAGCACGGGAAATACAGTGAGAGTTGAGGTTACTGGAGAAAGTGAATTATTTTTCTGGAACTTATGTTTTGGGGTCATCTTATTGAAAATGAATGTTATATTAGCGTTTTTGAATACCTATATCTCCATAGTTCATGCTCATATTATATCTCTGTGATCTTGATTTCCCCTCTAGTCTTATATTGAAGTATTATTGTGAGATTTTCCATTACATAATAGTGGTATGTTCAAATCGATACGAAACAGTTGGTTTCCATTCTCATCTTAGCATGTGAACTCTGTTGCCATAATTTCGTTTTCCACACATTGTGAAATGACTTTCAGTATTTGTACATATGTAATGATATTTTTTTTATAATTATACTGCTCATGATTCCGAGTGCATTATTTTCATAGAGTTCTGAAAATCGGTAATATTCCTGGATAAAAGATTTATACTTCCCAAGTGTAGAGAGAAAGGAATATTTTTTTGAAGTCGCTCTCGAAAAAAAATGTCGGTTAAATTATTTTTCAAATAATTGATACTCACTACACGTCAAAGTAGTTTCTTTGACGAGCAACATCACAAAAAAGGATTAACCTAAATGGCAAACCTATGTTAGAGACGTTCTTAGCGTTGATGGTTGGTTGTTGTGAGTTTTCCCCATAATAGACCAGTGGCTTAATAGTGGCAAGTCTGAAGTGGGGTATTCGCTCATCCAGCAATAACCAGCGGCGTAACAATAACATTATTAAATCTGAAAAGATATTTTTCAATACCATGAAAGTTATAAATAAGTCGATATTATTATTACTAATTTCTGCGATGGTGCGTGAAAAAAATCAAATGAATATATTTGGGCACGTACATTTTTTCAGACCTCCTCACTTTCCCACATATTAGGAATGATAATTTTGTCTTTCTCGAAAGAGGGCAGGCAGCAAAATTATTCATATTTCATTTTAAACAAATCTGATGAAATTATCAATCAAATATATTTTTCAAGATCAAGTAATTGTAACTCTTGTTTGTCTCAGATTAAAAACTCTTCACCCAATCAAATAATTGATTTCTTTATAATTACTAGATAAATTAAAGATATTTGATTGAATAAATAACACTTATTGTATTTTCATTCAAATAAATCGAAATTCAATCAAATAATTGCATTGCATTGAATAATTCTCAAGACCGAAATTGAAACAAACCTATTATTTGAGTGAAATAAACCAATTTTATATCTTTCGAAACAATAATGTTTTAGTGAAATGAATATTATTTCAAATAGATTGAAATACTACATTCAAATTTTTTTTTTCTGTGTAGAAAATGACTATTGTTTTTATTAAATTTGTCAGTAACTTATCGATTTCTGAATTTGCCTGCCGGGAAAATTTGCTCAAAACTGATTAAATGATATTTCTTTATTCCAAACGTACTATATCTGTATCCATCTTCATTATTGGTTGAATTCCGTTCTCAAAACTGTTTTTTAAACTCTTTGAAAGGTAGTGATACGTAAACTGTACCAGGAAAAAAGGATCGGTGTGAAGTTAGCAACGAAATCAATAAGAAATAATGGACTAGTCAATGGCATAACACGAGTTCTATCAATTCTGCAGATTTACCGGTACCACAAATGATAACTTATGATCTAAACTATCAGGTTTTATCAACGAAATGATTATCGTCCCCCAAGTTTTTCAGTAAGGGAGGAAAACATCAGATTTTTTTTTTATAGAATCGCGAAATTTTCAACAAACAAGTGCTATTAAACACCAATTCTACATAGTTGCTCGGTACATGAATTCATTGCATATGATTCATTCTATGATGTGGTGATAGCTAAATGATACCCCCACAGTTTTTTGTAATGGAGAAAAACGTTTGGAATATTTGATATTTTTAAAGAACCTTTAATAAACAAGTGCTATAAAACAAGTTCTTCATTCTTGCACGGTAGGATGAATCGTTGCTTATGATCCATTCCATTACGTGGTATTAGCGAAATTCCCATAAGTGAGAAAATCATTTGAAAAATCTGATTAAATTCCTAAATCTTAAATAAAAAAAGTGCTATGAAATAAGTCCTACCTTTTCTGTAGACTTGCAAACTATATCATATTGTTGCTTGTGATTCATTCTACTACGTGGTGTTATCGTAATAGCCTAGTTGAATAAATTTGAAAAATTAGTTAATACTCTCCCTTAATATATATTTTACCAAAAATATTTATTTAAAAAAAAATCGAACATTCACATTATGTATTTTGCGTTTTCAATAACCAATTTAAATTTACCTCGAAAACGCTTCAGACTGTCATGGCGTCTTGAATGACGTCACACCGTGGGAAAAAACAATCATGTCCGTTTATGGCAGATAGTTTTTTCAATTAAAAATGAATTCCTCGTATTACAAGAACTGTTTAGTGCCCCAGTGTGAAAGCACAACTATAAAACGCCAAACAACATATGACAAATACGGAAAAATTGGAAAAATTCTGCAAGGAGGAATGATGTTCATAGTTTATCAACAGATTCAATAATGTATTTTTGTGGAAATCATTTTTTTGTAAGTGTTTCACACTACACAATTTCGGAAATCTCAAATTCAATTGTTTGATCCAATCATAACATTTTAAATATTCGATGGTGAGTTACGATTGGCTCAAAAATTGTATGGATTATTCATTCGATTCTGAGTTGTATTCGATTCCCAAGTATTCGATTCTGCTTATCACTAATGTCACAATAAATAAGTTATTGTCTAAAAAACTGGAATATTAATACCTTAGCTTGAAATATATATTTTACACTTTTACTTACATCAAAGTTTTAACATTGCGGAATTCGGATTAGCAAAAGTCACTGTTTGCCGCGAAAAATTTAGCAAGCATAACGGCGTAAATTTTGGGCAAATTACTACTGTTTACCTTGCTAAATCGTGATTCCATAGCGGATTAAACTTGTTTTCCAAGATATAATTGGGAACAACTGTATCAACTTGACAAAAATTGCTAAAGATGAAAAATATTTCATGTAAACTAATACGTTCTACGAAAATGTTAACAACAATAAGGGCGATACCACGGCGTGACGTAACACTTTCTGATTCGTGTTCACTGTCACGTGATAATAATAATCTTAATTTTTTTATTATAAATTATTTTGTTTTTCGTTACTCCATATCATGATTAATCATAAGAAACCCCAATCCATCCGATTTATTCTTGGTGGACACATGCCTATTATTATCACCCCCTCAGTTTTTCATAAGGGAGAAAAACATTTAGAATATCTGATTAAAACGTGAAATTTCCGATGAACAAGGTGCTATAAAATAAATTATACCAGTTCTGCAGACTTACACGGTGAATCAAGTCATTGCTTGGCATCCATTTCACGATATGGTATTAGCGAAATGATTATCACCCCCTCAGTTTTTTCACAAGGGAGAAAACAGAACCGACCGAAAAATAAAGTGAAAAATAAAAAATAAAATTAACCTTCTTGATAATAACTGAGCTCTCAAACTAATGTGAGTAATTAATTTCGAGTCGGCGCCAAACAAACTAGCAATTGAAAAGCGTAAAATGATAGCAGCGGGATGCGTGGCGGCGTTTTGATAATTTTTTTAATAAATTTTATCTGATGGCATGTCATAATGACCACGTTATGTCACTCAATTTTGATGACCTAAGGAAGCTCATTATGGTACTCAGTCCCATAATGAATTCTATATGAAAAACATGTGATGGTGAGATCAAAAAAGTTTATTCAAAATGCATAACTATGTACAAAACTATTTATTATAAATGGTAAAAGAGCAATTACTACAATTTGCAATATTAATTCCGATGGATTCTAGAGTTTTTACATCAGTAGTTGATGCTTTTTGGTAAACTTGTAATCCTGTTTGGTTGTTGGCACCAAAAATTGCTTCTGATATTCTTTTGCTCTTTCGAATTTTCGATGTAACCTTCAGCAACAGTATTGTTTTTCTATCCGCCATGGCGTTTCACGGTATACAGATCAGCTCCAGAATCAGACAAAAATGAAGCAGACGATCGCAGAAAACTATGTCCGGTATATTCTTCAGGGTGAGGTAAATTCAAAAAAGTGGCAATAACTTTTGGCATTTTACCAAAGGAGTGAATTCCAACGGGTTGTTTCGTGCATTTCTTATTTTTATAAGTGACAAAAAAACGTCGATGGTTTGTGTTGCGAGGTCGAGTTTTCGCATATTGTCTGAAAAGTTCTACCATATTCAATCCTGGGATATTCCCCGATGTTACAAAAAATTCTTGCATTACCTTTGTTTTTGTATTCGGTAAAGTACTTATGAAAACGGATCCTTCATCTATCATATTATTAACAAGCATATTTGTCAGTTCCTCTCTTCTGCATGCTCCACTTAGTCCAATTATCATAGCAACTTTTTTAAATAAATATGTATCATCTGATGCTTCCGTTAAAAACTTTGTGACATCTTGTTTAGTGAAAATTTTGGATTTTTTAGCTCTGTAACCTCCTAAATTACGTTTTAGTTATGCAACCAGCTGTAGGTACTTACTAATATCGACGTTTTTTCTTGTTAATAAAATACTTCTCATTCAAAGTAAGCCAACAATACTTTTCCATGAGTGATATTGTTGATTCCACGATATTTCGCGTCATTTCCTCCAAATCAGATGGTAAACTACCAGTTTCAGAATCACTCGTTATTATTTGAATTATATTCAATTCTACGTGACAATTGTGTTTGACAGCAGATAAATGAATATTGCCGTTACAACCTGACGTTATCAAGGAAATGGCAAAGCACAGCTCACTAACCTACTAATATTTGAAACTACACATATACTTACTCCTTTAAAAATAGTTGTCATTGTGACATGTCAAAAATGCAGTTTTTAATTTTTCGAAAATGCCATCAAATAAAATTTTGTATGTAATACGAATCATAAACAATCATTATGGCACACGTCGTGTTATCGGACTCGGCTACACCTCCCCAATAACATTCACGACTTGTTCCATAATGATCGTCTTCATGATTCTTATTACATAAATAACTATTATGATCTTCGTTTGTTTGGCGACGACTCAAAATTAGTTATTCACATTAGTTTAGGAGCTCAGTTATTATTAAGAAGGTTTATTTTATTTTTAACTTTACAGTTAATTTTTTTGTAGATTTTGAACTTTTTTGTGGCTAAAATCCACTCATGACTACCTACTCAATTGACTCCAGGTATCCATTATGTTGTAGTGTTATCAGAACTACATATATGTGTGCCAAGTTTTAACACAATCGGTTCACAGATGAAAAAATAATAATCCCTTATTTTTTTACTCTCAGGGGTACATCATTTCTTTCCAAATAAAAACATTACCAACTCTGAAGTATACCCTGTCCAATGTAAAAAGAATTATATAAATCGGATAACCCAGTACAAAGTTATGAGTGGTAGAATCGGTTAACGGGTGAAAAATCAATGGATGAACGATAAATATCCCCTATTTTTCTACTCTTGAGGGTAACATTTTTTTTCAATTCTGAACGGGACCAACTCTGAAGTATATCCTATCCAATGAAAACAGAATCACCGAACTTTTCTGTGAAAAGTTATGCGTAATCATACATACAAAAAAATATACGCGTCGCCTAGAGAACCTCCTCCTTTTTTATTTCGTCGGTTAAAAATGAGTTATACCAATTCTGTAGACCTGCACGATAAATCAAATCGCTGCTTATGATTCATTCTAGGATGTGGTATTAGCAAAATGATTATCACCCTTTCAGTTTATTTGCAAGGGGAGAAAATATTCGAAAAATTATAATTAGATGTTTTTTGACGCTCATGGAATTTATCCGTCACCGCTGGTCTGCCCTATTTCAATCTAAATGAAGTATAGAGAAAACATAGTGTTTTATTTTTCATATGTTTGTCATATTTTCCTCCTGAACTCTAGGATTGCATTCGTCTTCTGCAAGTATAAGTAGGAGATTTAAGCCGGTTCTGGCTCTCCCCCCACCACTATGACGTCACGTGTGACCTTGAATGGTTGCAGGTGTGCAATGTGTGTGTGTTTGACCTTGAGATTTGACTTTGAGATTTGTCATTGAGTTTTGACATGGGGTTTCGTCGACTTTGAGATTCGACTTCAGTTTTGACCTTGAGTTTGACCTTGAGATTCATAACATTAAGTTTTGACTTTGAGATTTGACCTTGAGTTTTGATGTTGGGATTGTTTCGGCAACCTTAAGATTTGATCTCGATGTTTGTTTGACCTTGACTAAAGTTGTGGTGTAGGCATACATATTCTGTGTAGTCATGACCTTCATGAATCCTTGTACTCTCCAAGCGAGGAGGGCATTCATCCTGTGAGAGAGGTAGGAGTGAACTGCGAGTATTGATGAATGTGCTGATGTTCAAGCGCGCACTGACCTTCACACTCCCATCTACTGGAAATGGGGTGGGGATGTCTCTTATAAAATGTGTGGAGTCGTTGATGGGAAATCAGATGTTAGATAATATCATCAGAGTGAATACAGAGTACGAGAAGTTTCTCAATTGAGTGAGTGTATTTTTTATAAGGTGAAATAATCTATATTTTTTTCATACAGTCTTACTATGTCTTTTTTTCCAAAAGTTGTAGATTTGAAGAGAATCAATTCTTCAATAATTGAAAAGAGGGTGGGAGCTTTTGAACAAAGACCAATATCATCATTACCCATCGGTAAAGCTTTCAACATACTTGGTATGATGATTTGTATAACCCGATATGGGAGATCTATTCTAATGACATTACGTGATGATAATGATACTTTATTCAAATCATGGTTGTCAAAAGTATTTCGGATGAATTCAATTCGGACGATGTCAGTTGCATAAATGCTTCAGATTTCAAATATACAATAACATATTTGGGTCAGAGTCCACAAGTAGCAGGAATTTGAGAACTCG
>JAFIRS010004909.1:0-71122 GCA_018342105.1 Gonioctena quinquepunctata
TACACCTTTGTAAGCAATATACTGCAGAAATTATAAGTTGGCAACACCGCACAAGCGTACCGCAATCAGTTATAAGCAAAACCATGCAAAGCAATCATTTACCAAATAATTTCCGCTCACAGAATAATAAAATATAAAGGTGATACCACTTGCCATTTAGTATACAATATAAGGAAATAATACTCAAGGATCAAACTGAATGTAAAGAGAAATCCTGAATATTCTTGAATTCCTTTTGGCGACGTGGATCGTCAACGCCCTGTTTCCGCCTTAGTGTCATTTGATTCCCCTTCTACGACGCTATTTTCGTAGTATGTCTTCCTGTGAACCGCCTATTCCAGAGCAAGAGAAGTCCCCGAAACTCTAGTGTCAGAAAAGATCCCCAAAATTCCAGAACCAAAAAAAAAACCCAAATTCCAGGGGTTCTTTGATATCCAACAGTTGGTGGATTGTTATTCAGAGTGCCCTCCTTTCGAAGTTGGTAAATTTTGAAATTAACCTTAGGTTCACTGCTTCACTTTAATGGTGGATTATTTTCCTCCGGAAAAGTTCATTACATGTATAGTGTGTTCTTCGAATAATCCTCGGAAGTTAGATTTCGGAAATTTCCAACAAATAGGTAGCACAGTACATCCAATATCATCCGAAATCTTGATTAGCACAACAAGAAACTTTCACCCGTAAAGGATGATTTCAGAAATCAATCGAATTCTTGTGTTGCAAAAGAAGAACCACCATTACATTTTATTTCCACCAAGGTGCCGGAAACTATATAAAAAACGAGACCACTGTTCATTGGCTACTATCAGGTAGCCAACTACCGTGAATGAATAGTTACCAAAAACGCCCACTAGAGGACTCTATAGTATAACGACAATTCATAACGCGATATTTATATTTCCCGAGAATTCAGCTGAATCCATGGATTACGCGCAGTCTCCCCGTTCAAGACAAATAATTTCACACTTATCCCTGTTCCCAAAGTTTCCATGAACTTCGATAACAGCTATCCCTCTGTAGCCTCTGCTCCTGTGGGTTTTACTTCAGAATGGAAGTTGGCCACACTGATTTCCCAGATACGACATTTACGCTCGAAAGGAAAATGACTAGCTGTCAATATGAAGAATAACAACAAATAGTATTTACAACATTTACAAGGAAAATACACCAATTGTAGTCGAGTAAGTATACTATAGGATATAATTTTGAATATTCGGAAAGACTGGTGCGGGTAAAGAATTGCTAAAGTATTCGGTTAACCTCAAAACGTCTTAGTCCCAATAACTCATCAGAACTTAATTAAATATTATTTTTCAGGTTTCCCTATGCCATAAACGACCTTTTGGGATCATTGAAACTATCACGAAGGAGTGAGAAAAGGTAGGAGAATGGACTGATGTCTCCAAACGATAAAGTAACTTGAAATTTGAGGAAATTGTAAAATGTTCCCAATGACATTGTTCCATCAACCTTTTTGATTCAAACTATTAAGAAGCTATCCACTGTCTATCTCTGCCGGACTATTACTGCTCCAACCACCTTCTGACCCGAACAAAATGAGAGAGCTCCCTGTGGATATCACAATATAGGTTGGTGAAGTGGAGAGACGATGAACTCTGGTCTGCGACAGTTCACGTTGTTTCCAGTATTATAATAATGACTTATCAGGATCATTGTCACTTCTCAATAAACACATTAATTTCACAAGTAAGCGTTTCATTTTGATAAAACGTCTTGATTTTGGCTAGTCAATTTCAGCCCGTTACAACTCAACCCCTAAAAGGGTGAAATGGGGGGTTGAATGAAGATTGGAAGTTGGTATTGGGGTTTCGTTAGTTTTTGAGTTAGGATCATGATAGTTTGTATTTGAGGTATCTGTAACAAATAAAGAAATATTGTCTCTGTGTTTCCAGAAATTCAACCCCTGAAGGGGTGAAATGGGAAGTGAAAGTTTGTATGAGGGTTCCGTTAGCTTTGAAGTAAGGGTCAAGAAAATTGATATTTTGTCTCTCTATTACAAAAAGAGGAATTGTGTTTAACCTAATTTGATGTCCCTAAAGGTTAGTGAATTTATAAAAGTCAAAAAAAGCATAACTTTCGCTGTCGAAACAGTAGGATTAGAATGTTGAAAAATCCAGTTCATTGGGCTTCTTTTCCTGGAATTCCACCCTGTTATTTTTTTCTCAAATGAACAATTTTATTGATAAATATTATTTAAATATTCAGGTAGTAGTTCGCAACCTTTTGTGTTTTTTGCTGTTTCACATATCTATATCTTCCTTTGTCTTGCTCCATCTGGCTTGCGTGGTTTTCGTAAAGATTCTACCGTTTTATACTTTTTTTTGATTCGATGCTAGAAATTTGTAAAGAGTGGCGCCATGTAACACTACTCGTTTCTCAAGTTAATCGAAAAAAAAAAACATATTAGTGAACTAACCTCCAACCTCCAATTATTTTCAACTTCCAAATTATATTATTTCTCCAATACTGGTGACTTTGATGTAAATATGGCATAAGATTCCCCTCAGGACAAGAATACGTCAACTCTACATACGATAATGTTGATTGGGATAATGTATACTTTATGTATTTACACACAACTTTTCTTATTGTCGAGTTGAAATTTTGCAAGAAAATAGTACATTGAAAAATTCACAATTTTGAAGATAAAAATTATTCAAATAGTCAGGAAATATTTTCAACTCCTCAGGATTCGGGTTTAGAAAAATACTTCTCAAGTAAGACCTGGTTACTCTTTGAGATATGTTCTATAACAGAACGGGTCATTTCTGTGGAAGGAATTGACTTCACGACCGTTACAAAGAAGGCAAAACGTGCCCTTCAAAATCCAACCTCACCGTCACGTGGTATTGGGTGAACAGGCCGCGGCCATGCGGTGAATGGTGCAGTTTGCGGACATTCGCTTTGCACATGGACGGTCGTGACTTGACTAACGGAGTTATGAAAAACAGATCGGAATTCAAGCTGTGAGCACCGTGGCGACGGATGTATTGCACCGCAGTCTCAAATGAAACGGTGGCGCAACGGAGCCCCCGAAAAACAGGGCAAAATTTCGGAGTAACCAGCCTCAGCCCTGTGCAGGGGTGGATCAACTCCTACCCCTCCACTCACCTGTGGGAAGAGAATGAGGACAACTCTTGGCCTTCCCAGTTTCTTCAGGACACTGGAGAGGATGCGGTTCCGAGCGTTTTACAGGATCAGAAGAGAACTCTTTAGAGTACTGAAAAAATGATAAGGGCCATCCTGATGAACGTCCAACACTGCAAGGTAACAGTACTTGCAATTGCTAGGAGAGACTTCGAAGTGACCCTTAATCGGGAACCATGAATATGACATGGTGAAACAAAAGGTTTGGGAAGGACAAGTGGGGAGCTATTCTGTAGAATTGCCATTGCAGATCAACTGAGATCTCCTGGATCTGTATTTTCATCAGGTAAGATACAATGGGTCAGAAGACTGAAATGTCATCGGAGGCTACGGCCAGACGAGATTACGGGGTGAATGTTTTACTGGGTAAATCTGAGTGAGGGAGTCCCACACTACCGCAAGGCGTCCATGAAGTATTTCCTCCACATTCAAAAAAGAAAAAAAAGCCACAACGGACGCGACGAAAATGCCATTAAGTCTGAAATAGTCGTAATAATGCACAATGGCTTCCCGGAGATCCAGATGGGACCCGAAATAAACAAAGTTATCTCTGAAGATTACCCTCATCTGCACTCTTTGAAGAGCGCTCACAAGCCGGGGCATATTTGGAGGAGCACAACATCCCAAAGCCACATGCCTGCTTCATCTTCGTACCAGATAAGGATTGGCAATGGTGAGAGGCCAAGCGGATATCCAAACGTCTGAAGATCAGCAACCACGTTCTGAATACCGAGCTCTGGAAAGTGAAGGGGTAGCTTTTTTGGATAATTGCAAAATAAGGGTTTCTTCCATAGACAAAGAGTCCTGAAGACTTCGATAAATAAAAATGTTGAGAAAGTAACCTGATTTGGAAAATGGGACAAAAAACGGACCAAGACACTCAGCCAGTTACCAAGTCATAGAGGAAATATTCGAGAAGCACAAGTGGAGGCCATCGTAGCTCCAGGACAAGAGGGATCCTTGGAAGCACGGAGTTTCCTCACCAAAACCAAACCTGGCAACAGAACCGGAATCAGTAAGGACTATATTCATGTAGTTACATGTGACTGCGGAGTTTCTACATCGTAGATACAAAGAGGCTGTTATCGATAAGATTGGATGAACACAGGGAATAGACCCAACGTGAAGAAATTCCACCATCGAATTTTATGGGACAACGCAAGCATTCTATATAGAGCATTGGTTCAAACGCAAGTTAGGAGAGGCCGCCTACATCGAAGTCAATTACGTCTTTAGTCAACCAAGCTTTGATATCAAGAACATATGGAAACCGCTCATTGCTCATTCTGGTGGACTGCAGAGGCGCGGAACTCCACGCAACACCACCCCGTATAAAATCACACGCATTACTGCAAATGGCGAACTTACACGCACCACTGCTCCGACAGACATATAAATTAGTGAATAGCACCTGAGATGATTGCAGATACAAGAAAACGTAGTGGAAGATTTTATAATCTATTGAGACGATGGACGTCCGAAACGAGAGTTATCAAGTTAGTCTACAACCTTCCAACATTGTCGATGCTACTACTATCCGTGGATTTAGAAATGACGGTTGATCATATTTTTCTTTTACCAATAATGGATTCCAGGGGTGTTCATCTGGTAAACACTACGCCATAATGTTTTGTCTCGTGGGACATCGTGCGTAAACTATTGATTTAATTTTTTTCAATCACCACTAACCGGAGAAAAACAATTGAACACCACACGATAACTCATTACTTCATTCTCAAAAGCATTGACCAAGATCTGCTGGGAGTTGGAGGCAATTTCATGTTCAATTCCATCATGATTCATATCTTTAAAGTGTTGCTTTCAACGTGAATTTCATTTGCAGTATATGCGGGTCGTCAATTTCTCTCTTAGATGGAATCGGGGATTGACTTCGATTATTCGTGAGAGTTGTTTCCACAGATTGTGATCTGGAAGTGATATCCTTCAGAAAACAATGAAAATAAATAAACCAGTAGAATGGACTATCTAAGTCGTGACGTCAGACTCGATGGGCGGAGCTTACGAACCTTCCCATCAAAAATGCAAATGCGTGTTAAATGTCCATAAGGAATTTTTATTTGTTAGTTCAGTTGTGAATGTGTTATAAATTAGGGTGAGAATATTGATATTTTATTATAGTTCAGGATTCAGGACTTTCCATCATATTTCATAGAGAGGTGAGTGTTATAACATATTTTTGGCTTATTCAGGATAGTTGAGGTTATGTCATTGTTTTGTTCTCATTCAGCTACTTTTATTGGCACTTTTTCCGTTTTGGAGCATTCCGAATACACTACTGGATATGTTGTTATTTCCAAACAGAGCCAGTGCGGCAATGGGGTGACATTTCCTCCATCTGGGGCAAGAACAAGTGGCAAAGGTAATATCAGGTGATTTCATAAGTGTAATCTACAACATAAACATGATATTTTATGAAAATCCATATTCAAAAAGTACCTGAAGTCCACCTCTACATTATATATTTTATATTTCATGCTAGCATGTATTTCTCCTCTGATAATCATCAAATCAGCATTAAATTGCAATAGTTGGACTCCAATGCATTTTCTCTTTTTTGATTATTTTATTGCATTTTCCAGGAACTCGTTGATGCTAGGAAGCTTTAAAACGTGTTTGGAAGACATTTTGAGCTAGAATTCTGGAAATGAAACGGAATATTCGGCAAAATATACAGAATAACAAATAAAAACCGAAACAATGACATAACCTCATTTCTTTAAAATAAGCCATAAATATATATATATATATGTATATATGTATATATATATATATAAATATATATATATAAATATATATATATATAAATATATATATATATATATATAATATATATATATATATATACCTTACCTACAAAATATACTGGGAATTCCTAAATTCCATAGGCGAAGCTCAAATCCAAATGCACATTTCCAGAAACGATGTCAGGAGATAATTTTTGCTATTGATAATTATTTTATGCCGCACTCTAATGAATTCTCAGGTCAAATATGTTATGAGTTTTGACGAGATATTTTTGTTACCAAGACCGAGAAAATACCCGAAACAAATTGCAAAAATAGAAAAAAAAATGATTGACGTAACTTTATTATAAGATTTTACTTTCATTCAATAACTAATTATGGGTGTTGGCCCAGGATTATCTCGTTACTTTTCTATAATATCTGCTCTGAAGCTGAGCGCTCACATTCGTAATTAAAAACGAGATAATCTTCGAAAGAATATAAGAAAGAACAATTTTCGTGATCTGAATTCGCCCAATGAAATATGTGCTGATAATAGTTGGTGGAGTTATATCATGTATGTTTTGTTCCACCCAAGACGTTACATAGGGCACGTTTTATATGTTTCATTTCACGGAGTGAAATTGTTGTGGATTCAGCAAGTATATTTTATTATATAATGTTCTTGAACGGGTAGGACACTATGCTGAGTTGCCCCATCTTGCATCCAAATCATACTGGCAAGCTCGGCTTTCGAATAATTCTGTAAAATAATATTTTCTAATTCTGGGATGAGTATTTCTTGATAGTTAACTCGTTATAAAATATAGGGCCAACAATTTTATTTCAAAAAATTCCGCACCAAACGCTTACATTTTTTCTTCCTGTTTTCTTTATTTGTTTAACCAATATTTTCCTGTTTGAAGGTTGTAGACGATGTGGTAACTTGTTACTCTTGTTTGGGAAGTGCATCGTCATAATGGATTTGAAAGGTTTTCACGACGTTTCGAATGCTTTGGAATTGTATCTGCAATCGTCTTCAGGTGAATATTTTGATACTGACTTAACATGAACTGAAGACGGATGAACGCGTTATCGCTCGAAGTGCCAAAGTACCTATGAAGCAAAAACATTCTACAGTGGTGTAGTTGAATACTTGATCATCCATCGCGTATATCTGTTATGTTTTGTTGACTCCATTTTATTCAGAATTAAAAAATATAAGAGCAAAGTTTTAAGTATAAAATAATATCAAGATGAAAATCTTGATTGAAGCCTGGGACTCGAAGTGATGGCGCATTTGCTGATTCAGTTGGAGGAAAACCCGGAAAAACCCACAACACCCTCAGAAATCAGATCATCAACTTTCTCATAGAAAAGGACACATGCTCCCTGGGAGCTTAGAGAATCAATCTTGGAAAATACACGGCAGTCATCGAAGAGGTGATAAGAATTAGAATAAGGGTGTGCGATATGCAGTGTGCGATATGCAGTATAGTGTCCATTGGAAATGCTGCCGCTATGATTAGATATGTCGTAGATATTATGAAGAGTATTCATTCCATCCTGAGCAGAATATTGGTCCAAATTCAAATTTTGCATGGAAAATTAATCACATTGTCCAATTTACTGCCATCTTATTTCAAAGATTACACATTCAGAATTCCGCACCAAGATTCCAGATTTTATATTATCTCCAAATATCTGCTGTTCGGTTCTTCTTATATCCCAAAAGTGTTTGGAAGCAATGTGGAAAGAATCCAATAATGTAGTAAGGATTTAATTAGTATAGTATAGTAATCAAGTTCGGCTTGAATGTCTTCATGTGTTGTACCAAACTAACCAACCTAATATATTGATTGAAACAATGATGCCAAAGATATCAAACCAGTCTGTGAACTGAAAAACCAAAATCACTTCTTCTAAATCCATATTTACATATATTCCTTCAATCCAACATCACACTATTGATATGTCAATTATGTGCGAATAACAGTCTATATTCTGAAACATTATCGAACAATAATCATGTGGAACATTACTCAATAAATTAATTCGAATAAAATTGTGAATACGATAGTATTAACATACCTGTGGGATACATCCTCCTTACTAGGCGTCCTACTGTTGGGATACCTCCTTTTGGGGCTATTTTCGTCCCTATGGACAGTGGTGTGATAAGGGTAAAGGCAAGTGGATGGTTGTCTCTTCTTTGTCACAAAGCGACTCGATAAAAATTTACTGAAAAAACAATGTATATTCGAGTTAATGTATATTTTTGATATAATTCAAAACTTTCAAATCGATGCAAAAGCTATTACCGTTCTGAAGACACACATACAAATAAGTTATGAATAATATTGATCACCTTTACCTTTGCAGAAAAGAAATATATCCTTTTTGAGGTAAGGTTATTTTTGCTGGATACCACCAGCACTTTGAAAATTTATTATCAAGTATGAGTAAATATCACAGTTGAGGTTCGAAATGTTCACTTCTATAGTAGATCTGAAGGAAGGGTTTGGAATAACATGATAGCTCATTCGTCACAATCACAAATCATTAGGCATATTTCATGATTCACATCTGTCAGTTAAGAAAATGGAAATGTTATATCAGGTAATTTTGTAATTCAACGACTTACTCTGGAATATTATCATTTACCATTGTCAAATTGCGAAAATTATTCTGGACTAGCTGATCCGACAGACGTTGTCCTGTCCAAATTTATAGATTCCCTATTTTTTTCCTGAAAACTCTCGTCCGCGTAGAATTTCTTCTTTCCCATAATTTTTTTTTCTGTTGTTCCAGGTTATGTTTTAGACTCTGCCCGCTTCCCGTTATCCCGTTTTCCCATTATCTCGTTTTCCTAACATCCCATCATCCCGTCATTTCGTTTTTCTGTTATCCCGTTTTTCTATTTTCTCGTTTTCCAGTTTTCCCATTTCTCTGCCATCCTTTTTTTCCGTTATCCCGTATTTCTGTAATCCCGTTATTCCTGTTATCCCATTATATATTTTAGTGTTCCTGGGTTTTATGATCCGTAGATAAATAATTTCATTACATGAACAATATCGACTTTCAAAAAAATATTTCATCAAAACTATATAACAAACCTTAAACACCAACTACTTTCATTTTAACAATGATTTTCACCAACAAATCGAGGGTGGTACCATGGGATCACTCATCTCAAGTACTAATGCCCAATTAGTAATGGAACTACTCGAAGAATCTGTAATTGATAACCTAACCTTCGAACTCCCATTTTTTAAACGATATGTTGATGATTGCATGATGGCAGTATTTGACAATCAAATAAATTCAATCCTCATGTCTTCAATAATTACCATCCAGAAATTCAATTCACAATAGAAAAAGAAATACACAACAAAATCAATTTTCTCGATATGACACTGATAGAAAGACAACCATATGATGACAGAATGGTAAACAAAACCATCTTGGTCCGGCAGATATCTTAACTATGACTCTAACTACCCAATGTCCCGAAAAAAAGGGTTATAATAAGTCCAATCGACAGAGCCCTTCAACTAATCAGCCCCCCTTTGTGGAGAAACACATTGGAAAAAGTCTGGAAAACCCTAATGAATAACAAGTACCCCTTCACAGTAATCAACAAAATTGAAACAACGCACACACAAACTATACAATTCTTCAACACAACAAAACCAAAAAAACAACACCAGAAAAATTCACCACAATACCATACATACCACATCTATCAGAAAACGTCAGCCACATTCTCCAAAAACACAACATACAAACATGCCACAAATCAAATAACTTATTGGAACAATTTCATACCCCCCTAAAAGCCAAGTCACTAAAATGAAAAAATCCCCGCAAAGACTGCAACTAATGCATCGGTATGACGTCACAATTACTTGAAAACACAATTAACGGCCATGAACAAATGACAAAATCCAATGGAGCACTCAATAAACATTTCCCCGATTTCAAAAACACAAAAATACTTTCGTATGAAACCAATGATGAAAAATGAATAATAAAAGAGATGATCAACATAAAAAAAGCCAATATGCATCAACCATAGTACTGACATTAATGGTCTCTGCAGGATAAATCACACAGTAATGAAACTAATTATTACACACTAGAATCGAACATAAAAATTTTCATTGAAATTCCAATAACGAATATTAGCTACCACCATATCCCCCAACAATTCCCATCACGAACAATAAACACGAACACCAGTAGTACCAACAATCCCAATTTAAATATGACACGCCATATTATTATTCGATAGTACAAACCAATCGCAAATCCCTAGCTCCATTCAAAGAACAACCAAAACATTCATTCGTATGTCCATTATGACAACAAAACACAATTCAAAAAGCTGAAAAAGCTATAAAAATAGTACATGTTTTGTCAACCATACAAGAAGAAAATGGCTGCTATTTTTGTGGATTACTTGGTCGGTAAATATGGTCGTGATGCGTAGTTTCGAACCCTGAGGGTTGCACCGATTGGGATCTGTTCGGTGTCAATTCATGGTACACTAGTTGGTGGTTTGGTTGGTAGGTGGCGATAATGCTGTATCGTACGGGATATATTTGACAAAGATGTTAATGTTAATTTCTGATAAAGCCTGGAGGGTGTGTTTTTTATGTGGATCATTTAAAAAAAATCGCGTTTTTGTTTATGGCGCTCGGTGCAAAGAATTTTTTTCGTTTCGTAATTGAATTCATGGGTAGTAGTTTATTTAAAGCTGTGGAAGCATTGTAGGTGTATGTACGTATGGGCGTTTAATCCATTTTCTGAGTGTTGTTCGGTCTGACCAATATATACTTTGTGACATTCTGGTTCTTTACACACGATCACGTACACGACATGTCTTTCTTTGAATAAAGGGATTTCTGATTTTAATTTGGAGAAATTTGATTTTAACGTATTTGATGATTTATGGTAGATCTTGATATTGAAAGGCGCTAGTGTGTGAGTTAATTGCTCGCACAGATTTTTCGTGTATGGGATTGACGTGTAGGCGGTGTTATCCACTTCATTACAAGCTTTCATTTACTTTCACTTGCTAGTTCGTTGGGATCAAATCTTGCAAGTAGATTTTGACCAACTTCTAGCCCTTCTATTGATTTGAATTCTGGCAGGTATATATAATTCCGGTAACAATGCATTACGGAATTTTTGTTAGTGAGAAAAACAAAATGGCGGCTCCAAGATGGCAGACGAGTTTTGTAATTATGGTCCGATTTCATTCAAAATTGATATGTGGGGATTTTCGGGGTGGGAAATTATGATTTTTCTGTTAACATTTGTAAATTCAGGATGACGGCTCCAAGGAGGCGGACAAGTTTCGAGATTATGGTCCGATTCGAATCAAAATTTGTATGTGGAGGTTTTCAGGGTCGGAAATCATGAAATTTTGTCGAAATTCATAAATTTAAGATGGCGGCCCCAAGATGGAGAACGAGTTTTGTGATTATGGTCGATTCGATTCAAAATTGGTATGTGTGGATTCTCAGGTTCGAAGATTATAAATTTTTTGTGAAAATTCATGAATTCGAATTGGCGACTTCAGGATGGCGTACGAGTTTTGTGATTATTTTCAGATTCTATTCAAAATTGGTTCGTGGGAGTTTTTGGAGTCGGATATCATGATTTCTTACAGCTCAAAACTTACAGGGAAGATACCTTGTAATAACGATGTTCTATTAGGCATGAACAGATTAGGGCGAACTAACTTTAGAGCAAAAAATGAAATAATTAATAAAAAACCTTTTCAAACACAAGCTGTTATTCTAGCCGTGTAATGAAACGTATAAAATAAGATTAAGTTGTTATAAAATTAATACTTCGACAAGTTGCTACTTACCACCCAATCATTGTCCAATGGAATTAATTGGCAGCCACTTTTATGAACAATTCGCGAGACAAGGTTTTTGAAACCAAATAATTTACCAAAAAATTATCATCATTGTCAGCGATGACTTAAACTCATTTTATACGTTTTAGTGCACGACTTAAATGAAAGCTTGTCTTTAAAAACGTTTTTCATCAGTAAATTTTTTAGGTTCATTATTGTGATTGTGAAACAGTTTAATTCGTTATTTGAAAATAGCATTTAATAATTTTCGTGGGTAGTTGTTTTTGAGAAGTGCGTTTTTGGCTTTATTCATTGCATTGGGGCGGAAGAGTGGGTTTATTAATTTTACGGCTCTGTCAGCTAGACCTATGATTACATTTTTTTCTGTGCATGGGGGTGGTTGGATTTGAAATTCACGTATCTTTGGGACCAGGTCTTTTCAGTAGATAGCAGAACCAAAAAATGAATTTTATTGATCTCACACTACACCCAGACGGACAAACCATCGAAACAGAGTGGTACACTAAAGAGCCCTGGTACCAAAAATACCTAAATTCCAAATTCAACCACCCCCTTGTGAAAAAACTGGTATCATAGGTCTAGCTGACAGCTAAATTAACAAACCGACGCTTTCGCCCCAAAGCAATGGAAAAAGCAAAAAAACGCACTTCTCAAAAACAATTACCCACCAAAATTAAATAATGCTATTTTAAAACAGCAAATTGAACTGTTTTACAATCACAATAACGAGCCTTGAAATAAAGTGAATAACACTGCCAATACGTCCATCCAGTAGGCAGATTGAGACCTCGGTTGGATTTTTTTTTTTCAAGTGACCTGAGGAGTAGGCAGATTGAGACCTCAGTTGAAAATCACTTTTCCTTTTTTACTCTTATCAATATCTTATATTCATATATTTCTTTACTTTTCTTGAAAATGGTTCCAAAATGGAATCCGAAACGTCGAAAATATCAAATTCGTAGATGCGGTTCAATCCAAACTTCACTGATAAGAGTTTGTAATAAATTTTGTTTGAGTTCTAAATTTTGCCGTTAACATAGTTGGGTGTGTTTTTTATGTGGATCATTTAAAAAAATTCGCGTTTTTGTTAATGGCGCTCGGTGCAGATAATTTGTTTCGCTTCGTAATTGAACTCATGGGTGGTGGTTTGTTTGTGTTTATTTGAAACTGTGGAAGCTTTGTATGTGTACTTATGGGCGTTTATTCTATTCTCTAAGTATTGTTTGGTTTGATCAATATATACTTTGTGACATTCTGGTTCTTTACACGGGATATGGCACACAATATGTGCTTTTTTGTTCAAAGGGATTTCTGATTTTAATTTGGAGAAATTTGAGTTGAACGTTATTGCTAAATTATGGCAGATCTTGATATTGAAAGATGCTAGTAATTGCCATTTGTCTGGGCAATTAACTCACATACTAGCATCTTTCAATATCAAGATCTGTCATAATTCAGCAAATATGTTCAATACAAATTTCTCCAAATTAAAATCAGAAATCCCGTTGAACAAAAAAGCACATATTGTGTGCCGTATCCCGTGTGAAGAACCATAATGTCACAAAGTATATATTGATCAAACCAAACAATACTTAGAGAATAGAATAAACGCCCATAAGTACACATACAAAGCTTCCACAGTTTCAAATAAACACAAACAAACCACCATCCATGAGTTCAATTACGAAGCGAAACAAATTATCTGCACCGAGCGCCATTAACAAAAACGCGAATTTTTTGAAATGATCCACATAAAAAACGCACCCAACTATGTTAACGGCAAAATTCAGAACTCAAACAAAATTTATTACAAACTCTTATCAGTGAAGTTTGGGTTGAACCGCATCTAAGAATTTGATAGTTTCGACGTTTCGGCTTCCATTTTGGAACCATTTTCAAAAGAAGTAAAGAAATATATAAATATAAGATATTGATAAGAGTGAAAAAGGAAAAGTGATTTTCAACTAAGGTCTCAATCTGCCTACTTCTCAGGTCACTTGAAAAAAAAATCCAACCGAGGTCTCAATCTGCCTACTCCTAGATTGTAGTCACTTAGGTGGGGTTCAGGATTTTGTAACTCGACACCAATGGCTCAATCTGCCCACTCCCCAGGTCTTGCCAGTAGTAGTAGGTATTTCGTATATTCTTTTACCTTGCTCCGAGTGTCCTAGGACATACATAGAACAAACTTACAGGGGAGTCACATCAACTTGCTGTGCGAAACCTAGACCCTTTTAAGGCACTCTGTAGAGACAGGTCACATTGGATTTCAATCACACCAGAACCTTCGCCACTGAGAGGACACTGCAAGTCATTCGAGAAGCGCTTGAGATCAGTTAACGCCTGAACTTTCGCCACTAGTTCCCCCTAAGGTCTGAATCTGCCTACTCTTTCGAAGAAACATTATCGTTTTCATGAAATAAAAAAAAATACCCTGTGCGGGATTCGTTCCTGTAACCTTCTGCTTGGTAGGCGACAGTGTAACCACTGAGCTATGTTCTTGTTTGGTGATGAATGACTCGATAGTTTCTTTCTTCGCCAAGTTTCTTATATACCCGAATTTTTCAATTTCCTAATCAACCGTCCTCGGGCAATTACCAAAAAATAGCCAAATCGGTCCAGCCATTCTCACGTTTTGCGCTTACACAGAATCGATATCAATTTTTATTATCTAGATAACATGTCTATTTTCTTATAATCATATTGAAATATTCACAAAGACTCATTTCATACAATATTTAATATGTAAAAATTTATGTATAAATGATTATGATGATAAAACGACTATTTTGGAATGAGTTCTCTGATGAAAAGTAAAGTGAATTTGATGACAAATTTTCCGAACGTATATGAACAAGACATTCCAATACTGCAGAAATATTTGTTTTTTACTAAATAATGACTTTTGCTGAAAAAAAAAAAATCTGTGTAAATTCATTAGTTTTAATTAATGAAAAAGTTTATTTCAAAATACTTCTGGAAGCTTTTTGGGGTCATATCTATATTGAGAATCATTTATCAACTTCTTCAAGGACGATAAATACATTCGTACATTCCTGTCGTTTGAAGCATTGTGTTTACGCTTGGACTCCTCAGTGTCAACTTTTGTGATCGTCTTTAATACCTTTCTTGATATCAGAATCGCTCGACTTTACATATGTGCGCATGTTTGAGCTATGTGCAGAAATTTTTTCAATCGATTTTCATCTATGTTCCCGAAGAGCTAGAGACTTGAACTTTGAACATAGCTCAGAACTGGATGAAAGTGCAATATTAACTCGCATTCTCATCTGCCTGTTTGTTTGTTCGTCTGTTCGGTACAAATTTTGCAAACAGGGGAAGTTGCCCGGAAATTGGAAAATTCGAGAATATAAGGAAAATTTGGCCAACAAAAATAATATCGGCTAAGCCCTTATTAGAAGTCCGGTAGCTCAGTGGTTAGAGCGTTTGCTATGTAACTCCATATATGTATATATATATATATATATATATATATATATATATATATATATATATAAAACGGAATAACGGGATAACGGGAAAAAAGGATAACGGTAAAACGGAAAAAGGGAAAACCGGAATAACAGGAAAACGTGATAATGGGAAAATGGTAATACGGGATAAAGGAAAATCGGGATAACGGGATAACAGGAAAACAGGACAATGGGATAATGGAGAAAAGCATAACGGGAAATCAGGATGAAGGAATGACGGGAAAACGGAATAAGGGGATAACCGAAAAACAGTATAACGGGAAAACGGAATAACGGAAAACGGGTTAACGAGAAAACAGAATAAGGTAAAAACGAAATAACGGGAATAACGAAAAAATGGGATAACGGGAATAATAGAAAGACGGGATAACGGGATAAGAGGTATTCGGGATAACGGTAGAATGGGATAACGGGAAAACGAAAAATAGAAAGAACAGAATGAGGGGTTAACCGGAAAACAGTATAACGGGATAACGGAAAGCGGACAGAGTCAAAAACAACAACACAAAGAAAAAAATTGGAAATTCTGCGCGGACGAGAGTTTTCAGGAAAAATGTTTCAGGGAATATAAAAATTTGGACAGGACAAGGTCTGTCGGGTCAGCTAGTAATTGTCTACATAACAAATTTTCAGGACAATCTGTATGGGGTTAGGAATCTGTATGGTGGTAACAATTTGTATGGGCTAGAATGAATTATTTTATTCTTTTTAGTTCGTGCAACACAAATGTGTGAGTACTGAATGAATATATACTCATCCATGTTTCATGATTAGAACAAGAATGATTTAATGGGGTGTTGTATAAATTCACGTGAAAATAGCTGTACATATTTGTGTAAAAAGTACAGAATGATAACAATTTTTGTATTGTTATTATGTTACGAAATGTTATGTGTCGAGAGGTATCCACGTCATAATTTGGATTTGGAAGTAATTGACATTGGCAATGACGACCAATCAGAAGCGTTGGATCCAATATTCGGATTATGAAAAGATGCTATAGAAAAACGAATTGGATGGGTGAGTGAGTATGAAAAAAGGACCTGAGACGAAACTAACGGGACCAACTCCGCCATAACAGTCTTCTGTTTCAACGCAGCGTTCTGGAATATAGTATTCTGGAAAGGATAATTCACAAATAATGCACCAATTTTCCAAGGTATTCATTAAGCCGATAAATATGGAGGTACATATTTCTTCGTGGAACTATACCCATATGAAGATGAAATTTTGAATCTATTTACTATTGACAGCATTCGTTATGCTGATCAATAGAGAAAATAGCCGTTTCCAAGTGGCGTTGCAGAATTGAAACAAAGTCTCGGCATGACACGCATATCGGATGTGTCGAGTGTGTTGGTTATCCGTTTAGAGTCTGGGTTTCGATTTTATTTCCAACAGTCGGTTCAAACAAGTAATATCGGGTTTGCATCATGAAAATTGCAATTCAAAATGTGGGTAAGGGCTTCGCTAGATGAATTCTGAAATATTCCAGTCCTCAAGGAGACAAAATCAATCAGAATCAAGTTATATTTCCGACAAAATTATATATATATATATATTATATATATATATATATAAATATTTGTTTGGAGGTTGTAGACGATGTGGTAACTTGATAACTATCGCTTCGGACGTCCATCGTCTTAATGTATTTAAAAGGTTTTATTTTAAATAATTAAATGGATCCAAATATAATATATATATATATATAAATATATATATATAAATATATATATATATATAGGATAGGAATGTATAATCATAAAATATTTTTGGAAAATCTATACACTTCGATACCAACAGTTGCCTACCTGCATATATATTCAATAACAAGTAATATTGATAATTAGGATAGTAGATGTGGAGCCAAAATAATTGAACTTCGATTATTCAAAACAGACGCATATAAAAATGCATCAGATAAAGCCATATTTCTGACCAGGATTGCAATTTCGTTCGTTTATCTTGTTTCAACAATCATTGTTTCACGTAAAAGTCATTGGAATTTGACAAGCCTACTCCGTTTCTTGTATATCCCCACTATGTTAACATAACCACAAAATTTGCATCAGCTATTGGAAGTGAAACAAACTGAAAAGTCATATAAAATTTCGTGACTTTCATTAGTTCAAAATATGAACAATTACTAATTAAATCGAAAAAAATTATCGATAGATTTCTGGTCAGAATGGCAAATAAAATACGTAACCTTGAATATCTATGTCAAGGGTCGTAATTACGCAATGGTTTTCAAGCAACCGTATGAAAAAGTACAGACTGATTTCTTCAATATTTCCAAACAAGATAACAATGCTACGATGGATGAACCTTGTGAATATCAGTTCGTCTTCCGTTATGGAGATAACTCAAGATGTTTTAAGGAATGGGATAGATTATCCACATGCCATAAATGATAGTTATATCTTTCTTGGTTGCTTATCTAAAGAAATCGATAGATCTAGATTGTCCCAACTGGATTCTGAAGTGTCTATTGTTCCAACTATGATTGAATTGAATGGAAATGCTAGGAAATAAGGTAGATCTCCAACATTGAATTGAATTAAAAAAACAAGAGGCCTGGACCAAAGTTGCACCTGAAGTTCGTTGGAATGGAGTGAGACAATAAACAATGAAACTGGACAATAGAATTCCACCACGTTGTCATGAAAAAAATTACTAACACAAAACAAGATACAGCTGATGTAAGAGCCGTCAAATGTATGGGATCTCTTCATCAATAGATCATCTGTTCATTCGCAACATATGTCTACGTTTTCGTTTCAGTGACTACAAATCCGAAGAAGATTAGGATTCACCATTTGAATGATCAAATAACAGAGATGCTATATGAGCACTTTCTGAATCAAATGAGAGATGCTCCAATACTGACAGTGAATATTTTCATGTCAGAGAGATGTAAGAAACATTCTGATACGGGACCAATGGGACTAACTCCGCCAAAATAGTCTCTTTTTCTAGCGTCGTGTAATATGGTATCTTGAAAAGGGGGATACCCTTACAAAACATGCACATAAGTGAATATACATGGAGATACGCCATATTCATCCTCCGTCAAACTATTCCCAGATGAAATTTCCTAACTAAGTCCTTCGGAAACCATTTGTTATGGCGTTCAATCTGAAAAACATTCGTTTTCCATCAGCATTGCTAAAATGAAACACATATTTGCCAAAAGTATAATGCTGACGTACATGAAGTTCCCTGCTTTTCGGATGTGTTAGTCATCCGTTTGAGGTCTGGGTTCGGCTCTAATTGCAAACAGTATGCTTTCAAAGAGATATGGAGCAATACAAATTTGATTACACTTCATCAGTGACGACGATATTCGTGAAAATAATGAGGACGCTTTTATAAAACCACGGCGCTCCCTCGATATCCTGTGTGAAATATTTGCTGATGCTGCTTCACCGACTGAATATATGGCAATTGATGTGATGGAAATTCCATTCAAAGAAATTAACAATTGAAATATCAAGTTTGAACCAAAGAAATAGTGATTTGAAGTGTGGTCACGGGCTTCAGCAGATGTATGTCCTGAAATTTGAAATATTCCAGTCTTCCACAAATCAAAATTAATCAGAATAAGGTCTTATTGATAGCAAAGTTGTGAAGCTATGGCAGGATCAGAACGTCAAAAGCATGATTTTTTGCACATTCTATTCAATTCCATAACAAGGATTCCGATATCTATCTAGTAGGAAATGTCAGGGCCAATAGAATCCATGAAACAGAAACAGAAAAAGTAGTGGTTTGTGTTCCGTGACAACATCTGCAAACAACATTACAGTGCTGTGATGACAACCCTGTGCATATGTTTTCCCCATTCACAGGAAGGTGCAAAGGCCACATACTATTATTGAGTATAATAGGTTCATGAATGGTATTGATTTATCAATGATTTTCCATTATCTACATGCTATAAAAAACGAGGAGTTCCATATATTTCGGTTGTCATCTATCCTGGTAGGTTATCTGAACCGAAATTTGAAGATTCTATTGCTTCATCTATAATTGAATTGAATGCAAATGCCAGGAAACGTAAGGAAAACTGAAAATTGAACAGGGTGACCCATCGAAAACTTGACATTGGGTTTTGGTAATAATATCGTAAATGTGGAAGAAGGATCGAACAGGATTCTGCTGAAAACATACTCGTACATTTTGAAGCATCCCTGGGGTGATTTGACGATATTCATTTGTGATTCGTTGGCGCAAATCTTCGAGTGAAGCAGGTGGAGCAACATCAATTCTACTTCTCCAACAGACAGGAATCTGGGGAAGACAGGTATGGGGATCATGAGTGACCATTCGATAAAACCTCGCCCATCAATCCAGTGACCCGGGAAGTGTTTATCTGAATACTGCCGAACACGTCGAGCAAAGTGCGGAGAAACATCATCTTGTTGAAATACTAACTGATTCTCCAGATAATTTTGGTTACTTCCAATTAGGTTCATTAACATGGGTTCAATGGTGTTTTCAAGCAGTTCCAGATATATTTACCCTGTTAGATTGCCTTCTGAGAACAAAGGGCCATCGATACGATTACGAAAAATACCAGCTCATATAAATAATTTTTTATAATGTTGCGTATTTACCTCATGAAATATGTGGGGATTAGGATCAGCTCAATATCGACAATTATGGCGATGAACCATACCATTTAGAAAAATAACGAACATTCATCACTAAAACAGGTGTTGAAAAGAAACTGTGGATTAACAATCGCCTGCTCACTCACTACCTCACATATTTGAAAACGCCAAAATAATCTTCATGTGATTCTTGTGTTAATTCAATTTTGTAGGGATGACATTTGTGGAGTTCCAAAATATGCTGAATGCCGGTTCGTGAGACACCGGAAACAGTTGCTAGCTGTCTTGTACTCAACATTTGGTCAAGCACAACATGGCCAAAATTGCCACTATTGTCGAACCATTTCTGACTGGCGGTTCGATTAGCCGTTTTTTATTTGCTACCGATCCTTTCCTCGAAATTTTGTTACTAATTCAGTCACATACTGCCGCGACACAGACCTTCCATATTGTTGATTGAACCGTTCAGCAGCTCTTTCCGCACATCCATTGAACTAACTAAACCTTCTCTGCAACTGTGTACACAATTGTTCTTTTCTAGTTCAGAAGTCAAATACAACACACGAATGGAAATCACTTGTAGTAATGAACTGAAACACACATGTTCTATCTGTTTGTATTGTGTTGAAATATTTTTATCGGTACAGAGAAGAAAAAATTAGCAAAAACATTCGCATTATCGTAGCAACCAAATGATACAATGCAAAAAATTGCAACTCAGTTGTTCAGTGACGTACAACAATTTGTAGCTCTCAAATATCCAACATGTTCATTTGAAAAAACCATCTTTGTTCCCACCCCCTTAGCTGGAACATGCATCGAAACGGTCCTAGACCCAATACCACACACCCAACACAGGCCAATCATGCTGAAGACCGGTGATAATCTCCCAAAAAGTACCTTTCAAGAGGCGCTTCAACTTCACAAAGGCCGAATGGGGAAAATTCGTCTCAACCCTGGACGTGGAAATCGCAGCCCTTTCACTTACCCCAGCAAACTATGTGAGATTCATCTCGGCCATCAAGTACTGGAGGCTGCAGAACTTCCTCCGTTCCTGGGCTATCTGATGAGGCTAAAGCAACCTATGATGAATACCTGGTACAGTACAACCGGGACCCCTTTGCCGATGGAACAACACAACTGGAAAAGCAATTACCAGAATCCCTGAGCAGGAAGAGAAGAGAGAATTGAAAGAACACGATAGAGAGCCTGGATATGAAACATAGTAGCAGGGAAGCTTGGAGCATTATCAAAAAACTATCTAACAACCCAACAGTTCCTTAAGATAAGGTCGACGTTACCGCTAACCAAATTGCACACCAGTTCCTCCTGGATGGGAAGCCAGACCAGAATATCAGGACGGCCAACACCTACAAAAGGGCCCGAACATTGGCATCTGGCAATCAACTCACTGAAACCCAGAAAGGCTCCTGGCCCACATGATTCAGCCAACAAATTTCTTCAAAACCTAGGACCACTGGCGCCTGGCTCCTCCAATTGTTCAACCACTATTGGGCCGGAAAGGTGATTCCGAACCTATGGTTGGAAGCCAGGGTAGTTGGAGTCCCTAAACCGGGAAAACCACGCGATGAGGCCAAGAGCTATCGACCAATATCCCTCCTCCGCTCTCCCTTCAAGCTCTATGAACGACTCATAAGATAGAAAACTAACTAATTCCACAGCAAGCTGGCTTCAGACCCAGAAAATCCTGCACTTACCAGCTTCTAAACCTAACCCCACATATAGAGGACGGATTCGAAAAGAAAGAAACAACGGGAGTGGTGTTCGTGGAACCGTTGGCGGCATACGACACTATAAATCACGAACTCCTCCTCGAAAAAGTCCACAGGATGACAGGAAACTACCATCTGACAAAAGTCCTGAGATCAATGTTGAGCAACAGGAGGTTCTACGTGGAATTCCAAGGACGGAGGAGCCGATGGAGAATGCAGAAGAACGGGCTCCCCCAGGGCAGCGTGCTGGCGCCTCTCCCCTTCAATCTGTATTCGAACGATCAACCTGTTGGCTTTTCTACAAATAGTTTCATCCACGTCGATGACGGAGCCATCACATGCCAATCCCAACACATCGATGATATTGAAGAAAAGCTCACAGAGTCCCTATCAAGACTGTCTGAGTACTACAAGGCAAACCAGCTCCGCCCAAACCCAGGGAAAACCCAGACATGCTCATTCCACCTTGACAACCAGCAAGTGAATAGGAATGGAACTCGACCAGATCAAAGCACTGTCCAAACCCAACCTACCTAGGGGTCACTTCAGATAGGACCCCATCCTACGGAAAACATGTGGAGAATACCAGAACAGGAGTGAATACAAGGAACGGTGTCATCCGCAAGCTTGTCAATTCCCATTGGGGAGCCCACCCAGGCGTACTACGGTCAACATCCCTTGCCATGTGTTAAGCCCCGGCTGAATACGCTTGCCCTGCAAGGTCCAGATCAACACATGCCAACAAACTAGACTCCACCCTCAAAGACACCTGAAACCTACCAACCTTGACCTCCTGTAAATTTCAGCGGGAATAGCCCCTCCACAAATCAGGCGACAAGCCTTATGTATGGCAGAACGAAGTAGGCAGTCAACGGATGAAAAACCCCTTATACGGAAACGACCCCCCTGCTTCCAGACTCAAATCTGGGAACAACTTTATGAAATCAACAAATCCACTAACAGATACCAAACCTGCAACCAAAGAAGCAATATGGAAGCAGAGGCTAACAGACAACAGCACCCCAACCTGGAGCCCGATAGAAAGCCTTCCTGCCGGATCACAACTAGACTGGAAGACCTGGAAAAACTTCAATAGGATCAGATGCCACATGGGTATGTCCGGGGACAATCTGTTGAGATGGAAATACGTCGAGAACGACCCATGCGCCTGCGGGACGACTCAAACGATGGAACATGTTATGACCTGTCCATTCCTACAGACCCCTTGCACCATCTATGACCTGTGGAGGGCGAATGATGCGGCGGCAGTGTGCCAGATACTGGAAGGAGATATGAGCCATTCAATAGTACCAATAATTTCTTGCGACGCCTTGAACGTCGTACACATAAAATGTATCTTGTTAATTATTTTTATGAATAAATGTAGCTCGGACACGATTAATTGGATGAATTGAAAAAAAAAAAATTTTTCACAAACGGTTTATCTCAACTTTAAAAACTTCACACCTCTGTTCAGAGAATTCAACGGGCTTTCGAACGATATTCCTCATTCGAATTCAAGGGGTTGTTTATCCCACTGCTCGAAGGTTGAAGTGACTGCCCTGCAGCTAGGACAACAAAATGTCCCCCTCAAACCCAGAATCGACCTGTCCGAGTGTTTTTCCACATCTACGATATTATTACCCAAAACCCTCATGTCAAGTTTTTGAAAGTACACCCTGTATATTATATGGAAGAAGGCCTTGACCGAAGTTGCACCTGGAGTTTGCTTGAATTAAGTAGGACAATATGAAAATGGACAACAGAAATCCAAGGAGATGAAATGAAAAATTGCCACCGCAAAACTAGCGGTGAAGCCCTCATTTAACTTCAAGAACACCTTGAATGTATCACCTACTGAAACTTTGCTGTTTCGCGGATCCCAAAAATTGGAGGAACCTGCCAAAAAAAATTGTTTTTTTTTCGAATTTTCAACCACGCAATTCTGGCATTATACACGGGTGTCACGGGTGTGCAAGAGATCAGATTACACCCTGTGTATATTCATTAGAAAGGGACTCATGAGAGTGTCCAGTTCTTTCAGGGCATCTTTCACCTGCTCATTGTATGAAGTCACTGGAGTGATACATATCCACCTAGTCGTCGACCGAAGATCCCGTTTATACCACCGATGAACACAGGACGCAGAGGCTCATTCCAAACATAGAGAAGTGGTTGGAATACTAACGCACGGCGCACAGGCGCTCGTAGGACACGGCTGTATCAGGATCTATCTGAAGAGATTCTCCGTAATCGAAGAGGATACATGCAAATACTGCCAGCGGAATAGAACCCCAGCGGAATAGGCGAAGTCCTCGATGGAGACATTCTCACCAGCTTGATGACAACATATGAATTATACTGTCAAAAAAAACACAATTGCATAAAAAATGTTATATTTATGGAAGAACTTGGAAAACAAGAATAGTTCTCATTTAACAACAAACAGCTATCATCTAGCCTAGGAAGACCCAACTGTAAGCACTGATGTGATACCGGTGTTAATGGAAAGAAATAAAAAATTAGGGGTTGTATTTTTGGAATTCCATACCATCAGGGGCAGAATGATTCTGTTCTTGAGGAATTTGTCACTTGACAAAAAGAAAGCCAGTAATCATTTGAAAATGATATAAGTACAAGATTATAGTATTGCAATTGTTGGTACTCGAACAAGCGGACGACTCAAAAAAGTCTGAGATCATTAAGAGAAATGCATTTCTACGAGAGGAGAGTTTGAACATGTGGGACAGAACAATGAAAGGAGAATTATCAACCACATATTTTTCGATGGCGCTTGATGCTAGAGAAAGGTGTCGTGGATTCATTGAAAACGGGATCTGAAATGACGAGTTTAATTTAGTGAATTTGGCCCATTTTGTTTTCTAGATTCCGACCATAGGAGAACTGAGAAGTTGTCGAAATTTATCGTCTTTGTTGTGACAACTCGGGAGCTCAGTAATATTTTAAGAAGAACTCTTACCGTACTCAGAATTCACCGGTTGCCATATTCCCCTACTTTTGTTGTCCCTAGATTTGATTTCACTGTCAGAGTAGAACTTTTGGGCTGTTAGTTTCTCCAGAATGCAGCAATAGGTTTTTTGTTACTTTTCTAAAATGCCATCGTCCATCGTGAGTTGTCTTTTGTGTTTTCATGACTTTTTGACGCCTTTATTCATCCAACATCGATTTTTGTGAAATTTTATATCTCAAAACAATATATTCTGAAAACTTTAAAAAAAATCCTCGAAACTGAGGATTGATCAGTATTCCTCGTTAGATACTTCAAAGTTTAAGTGACGTTCAAATTTCTCAAAATTCTTGTGAGTATAAAAACATTTCATAATGGAATCATTTTCGACGACATTTACGTCGGGGTCAAACTGAATATATTGGCTAAAGTGGTCGGCAAAGCCGTTGTCTACGTTTTCCACCTCGTAGCTCGAAAAATTAACAAGTTCGTTTTTGCTATCTGATTCGAGTGAGAAATTCATGTTGAAATCTCCACAACGATCCGATCATTTTTGGATTTGAATACATCTATTAATAACTTCTCTAAACTACCCAAGAAACGATACATATTTATTATTGTTAGGGTTTTGATTTTAGCTATGCTGAATTTGATAGTTTTTTCAATAGTGGGTTCTCCTTTATTTATCTGATAAGCAGAATGAATCAGTGTAAAGGTTGAGACGAACAAACATAGCTGAACCACTATTTTTGGAATTAGGGCTGCAAAAGTTTAATATCATTGGAACTTTTGACATCTCCATCAGTACTGCCAATTGTTTCAAGAGGCGCGTCCATCGTCAGGTGTTGGAAGTTGGTGTGTTATGAAAATTCAACTTTCGTATTTTTATGGTTCTAAAGTAAGTCGAATTAACATAGAGAAGAAAGTTTTTAGAAATATAACTGAAAAGGGTAGTAACAAGTAGAAGATAATTGATTCAACATTCAGCTTATCCTGGCATCGATTGCAAAAAAATTCTAGATGCACTCGCCTGGAGAGAGTGTTTTTATCCAAATTGTTGATATTTTTACCTTCATTAAAATACAATCAAGAACTTCGGGTAATCTTCAATGTTGAGGATGAATATGAAAGCTCGGCAGTTTCTTAATCTATATAATAAAAATGAATCTCGATTCTTTGTAAGCGCAAAACGTGAAAACGGCCAGACCGATTTGGATTTTTTTTATGTTTGGTATACCCCAAAGAATAGGAAAAAATAGGGAAGTTGCCGGGAAATTGTATACTTCGGGTATACAAGAAATTTGGCAAAGAAAAATACTATGGAGTAATTCAATACTCAACGAGGATATAGCTCAGCGGTTACAGTGTCGCCTACCACGCAGAAGGTCACAGGAATGAATCCCGGTCAGGGATTTTTTTTTTTTCAAAAAACGGCTGGACCGATATGGCTAATTATTTTTTTGAATGTTCGTGATACTCGGAATAAAGTTTTTTAGGAAAAGAAAGTATTTTTAGAAAAATTATTGGAAATTTCTTTGTCCTGGAGAAGTTTTCAGGAATATATAATAAAAATGAAAGCCTGTTAGTGTTTGGGGAAAACGGGATGACGAACAGAAAAATGGCATAACGAAATAACGGAAAAACAGGATAACGGGATAACAGGATAACAGGAAAACGGGAAAACGAAATAACGGGATAACGGGAAAACAGAATAACAGAAAAACGGGTCAACGGGAGAAAGTGATAACTGGATAAATGGAAAACGGTATAATGGGAAAACCGGATAACGGAAAAACGAGATAACGGGAATACGGTATAACGGGATCACGGGATAACTGGTCAAAGGCATAACTAGATGGATCGACAGAAAAAAACATAGGAGAAGAAATTCTACACAGACAGGAGTTTTCAGGAAAAAAATATATAGAAATTTGACCAGGACAACGTCTGTCAGTCAGCTAGTATCAAATATTATTTTATATCATCATGAATATTTTACTGTCGATACCTTACACAAACCTTCACTGAAGAAGAAAATCTGAACTAATCTTCGTATTCATGAAAGTGGTCATTATGAGAAGATGCGATGGCAGCAAAAATTTGAATCAAACATCCAAAATGATAGTATGGAATATCATGATTGATATAATCATAAAATGTTATTGAGATTTCAAATTAATTCCTGGAAAAGTGAAGATGCCGTTGGGATAAAATAATGAACAGTATCTTCCGATATAACTGGAATGGACGGTTGATAGGGAATATTCCTGATGCATCTTACATGGAAAAACGAATAATTTCATTTTAAAATTTTTAGATCGATTAAATGAATTTTTTATTTAATTATTATTGCAATTCAACCATTCAAACTTATTGATTATAATTAATTCATATATGAACACTATTAATGTGGTGCATCTTACCTATTTGTTTCAAAAACGTAACTTGGCCTTTTCATTACGAGTAGCCTTGGCAGTATATGGATAAATACTCGTTTCACCCATGGTGACATCCTGTGCGTTTGCGGGGAACGGAAATGTACATTCAGAACAACCACTGTTACACATATGCTGAAAAAAAAAACATCATTAGCAATATTCATACATATGATTGTAACAGTCCTGCCGTTAATTCACGGGCAAGTAAATATTTCAGTTTAAAAAAAAAAATATATTTTATTGGTCATCATTTCAAGTATTACCTTCATTTTCCACTAATTTTGTGTTTCATTTCCTCATTGTTATATTCAATACAATAAAACAGCGTGTTTCACGGTCTATCCGTCCAAAATCAATACAGTGTTGCTGCTTGTATTAAAAAGTAGTAGTTCAAAGGGAACACCCCGTATATCATATAATTTTTGGATTCGTCATTACTTTCCCTGAAAATTATGCCTATCTGTTACTGTTTTCCCAATAAAAAATATTTTGATAAATTTTTGTGCAAAATCTGACCATTAAATATTCTGCTGATAAACCGGATCTCAGTTTCAGCATACAGGGAGACTCATGAAAATGACTGAAACTAAGTTTCTTTTTATTGGAACACCCTGTATATTATTACTCATCTGAAAAGCTGTGACATTCTCTTTTTCATTTTTGTATACTTCCTCTATACCTATCTCGTACAGTTTGTGAGTTATGATCATTTATGTTATGAAACCGTGTTCAATGAAATAATTATTGGATAGTGATTTGATAGTAGGCTATCAACTTCGTTCTGGCAAAGGACTAATGTATTATTCCTCCATTCTGAAAAGCAAGTTCTGTAGGTGTAAAAGTATTATAGCAGAAAAAAAAAACAATCAAATGTGGTTTTGATGGATTTATTCATCATTTATGGTCAATGTAACAAAAATATCAGTAGAACATGCAGAGGGTTCAATGAAAAATATCCTGATTCACCTAGAATGGATTTAAGAAAATTCATAAGATTGAGTTGAAATTTTGAAATGCCTGGATCATCTTTAAAAGCAAGAAGAAACTTGCCTTGATCTGGGTGGTAATGAGGACAACGCAATAAATATCCTTGCATACTTCTACGGAAATCCTCAAGCTTCCATTCGTAGTGCAGTTCATGATTCAGGTATGAAACTTTCATTAGTTCATAGGACTTTGAAGGAACATGGAATGCATGACTACAAATTCCATGAAGTTTAAGCTCTCAAGCCACAATATGCTCCACAGAGGATCGAAATATGTGAAATTTTAATGGTGCTTACACAAGTAGACGAATATAATATGGACTGATGAATCAAAATTTTCAGGAGAAGGTTTTTTCAACAGAAGAAATATTCATCAACAGGCAATTGAAAATTTGCATGTCACAAGAGGAATTTAGTTTCAATGTTTTCTGTTCAATTATGGAGAACCATTTGATTTATGGTGAAAACCTCGATTCCCGAAAATATTTGAATATCTTGCGGACAACGTTTGGTGATTCTATTGAAAAACTGACACCAGAACGATATCAAACATGTTGGTATCAACTTAATGCACAGCAGAAGTCGAGTTGGAATTGGACCGCATATTTGATGATCGATGTATTAGACATTTGGGTCCAGCGAACTGGTCTCCTAGATCTCCTGATATTACACCCTTATAATTCCAATTTTAGGGTACTATCAAGCAAAGAGCCAACAGAACACCTGTCAACACGTGGAAAGAATGAGAACATCGAGTGACTCGAGCATTTCAGGAATCAGGACAAAATGAAATTCGAAGAGCCACAATAGATGCCGTTGATTTTCGCCTAAGAAAGTGTTTGGAAACGAATGGCCAACATTTTGAACATATATTGAAATGATTCAGCACCGTAACATCTTTCTAGATTTATTAATACACATGTTCGACGTTGATAGTTTTTGCATTCCATGATGATTCAAACATTTCATAACATAAATGATCATAACTCACAAACTGTATGAGATAGGTATAGGGGAAGTATACAAAATCAGATGGAAAAATGTCACAGTTTCTCAAATAAGTAATGATATACAGGGTGTTCCATTGAAAAAAACTGAGTTTCAGTCATTTTCATGAGTCTCCGGAAAGAACTTACTTTCGAGACTCTCGGTATGTTGAAACTGAAATTTGGTTCATCAGCAGATTACTAAATGGTCTTATGCAGCTGTTCTTCACATTGCAATATTTTGTGAATTTGCATAGTGAAAAATCGTTATTTTTTGGATGGTCAGGTTTTGCAAAAAAAATCTATAAAATAATTTTTATCGCGAAAACTGTCACAGATAGGTCCCTATAGGGAATTATCAGATAAAGTTATCAGGTATTCTTCAATGATATAATACATCCATTTGATACAAGCGCCACACTGTACTGATGAAAATTTTTTACGATTCAGATGGATAGAGCATGTTTGATTATTTACCCCAGAAATTTTCGAAATGATCTATCGTTCCGTTCTCCAGATAATGTTCGATCCACCGTGAAGCACGCTGTATAAATATGCACATGATCTGAATATCATGACACAACAAATGTCAATAACGATTTTATCAACGTTATTCCTAATATTTCTTTATAGTCCGAAAAAATAATGACATAGCACTCGGTATACATACATATTATTCAAGATTAAATAAATCAAGATTAACTATCAAATAAGAAGTCTTCATTTCAATATAACACATTCTGTTTCATTCATAGGATGAAACAGAATAATATTTTCTCAGAAATTCCTCAAAATAGTGACACTGGCAACTTGCCGATCGCCGACAGTGCAAGGAATTACAGCGTTGCCAAGCTTTGTTCAAAATATTTCTCTACAATGTGAGCAGGACGAAAAAATAATGGCATGACACTTGGTAGACAAACATTTAGTAAAAAATAACTAAATCAAGAACAGCAATCAAATACGAAGTCTCAATTTCAATATAACACATGCTGACAAAAGTTCTGTATTATTCATTGGATGAAACAGAATAATTCTTTCTCAAGAGTTCCGCAAAATAGTAACACTGGCAACTCGGCAAAATGTCAAATCAATGACGTCAAAAGAAGCGGCAATAACAGGTTGTTTGAATGTCTTACTGAATTTGAGGGTTGTAGAGTAGCGTTTCGAATGTTACACAATATCTTCTAGGAAAAACTATGCATAGATATGCATACATAATATTTAATCACTATATTTTAACTTCAAGCATATATAAAGCAAATTTGTGAGTTTGTGATCCCGTCATACATTATAGGTATACTCCTGCTACATATCTGAGAGACTCATTATAAATACTAACCCGATAATCGAATAATGGCCTATTGCTCAGGGTGTGATAAACAATAGAAAAGGGTCTGGGGGATTCCAGATATAGATTTGAAAATAAGTAAATTTTCTCCCATATTATTACACTTTCATGTACGAATTGAAATTTGTCATCGTAATTTTCAAATTATGAGTAATTTGATTGATTTTTAACCATTTCTCAAATCAGGTTTGGATTATATTATTAACTTATTTTCTAGAAATAGTTAAGACATGCCCAAGTTTTCATGCTCATTTGTGGTTTTGAAATTCAGTTAGCAGTTTGTATTTCGTCCATGGGGAGAACCTAGTACTGGTGATAATGGCGTCACAAGAAGCAAAGTGATAAAAACAATTAAAGCGCGATGTTTTGTCAGTTGACATAAAATATCACACCTTATCAGCAGAAAATATATAGAACTCCCGTGTTAACGATTACAACGATACTACGGCAGAATTATCCGAAGACTGGTTCAAAAATGAACTTCTAGCAGATATACCACCCAAAAGTGTGATTGCGATGGATAATGCGAGCTACCACAGTAGAAAGTTGAATGAAGTTCCGTTTTCCAATGACACAAAACTTACCATTCAAGACTAGATAATATAAAATAATTTGCTATAAAAAACAATATTATTGGCAGAAGAAATGGGTCATACAGTTCACAATTGAACACATATGGCATGAGCTGAAGGCATCGGTAACGAGGAATAATGTTTCGCCAACTTCACTTTCAGGTATTGGAATAATCCATTTTAACATGAGAAGTATTAAAAAACACTACGATGAGTTGCTAGTGTACCTAGAGTCTGGAAAACATAATCTCGATGTAGTAGTCTTGTCGGAAACATGGAATATTGAAGATGTGAGTACTTTCAACATTCCAAATTACAATATATTTTATAATGAATCTAAAGTTAATCAAAATGATGGAATCATTATGTGAAAAACAATATCAATGTAAATACTGAAATCATCCCACTATCTGAAACAAAACTATTGAGGCTGACCTTTGAAACCAGTGGTTTTCATTTGCGTAACTGCATCATACAGACCCCCATCTATAAACGTGCAAACATATTTGGACAATTTAGAACAGTTTTTTGCAAACTCTAATAAAAATAGTATTGAGATTTTCATGGGGGACATAAACATTAATCTGAAGGACACCCTTACTCAAAATACAGTAAGATATTTAAACATCCTAACTGAACACGGTTTCATATCATATATTAATGAGCCTACTAGAATGACGGAAGGATCAAGTACTATCATTGATCATATATTTATTAGGAAAGAAAATTTTAATAGAAACGAAATTCTAATAAAACCAAAAATAATTCTAGTCGATATGACAGATCATTACCCTGTATTTTTATCGATAAACGAAAGGAAAAAAAGTAATGCTAAAATAAACAAAAAAAAAGACATCACTAAGAGAATTGATTATACGAAGCTAAATTTATTCTTACAACAAGAGGATTGGTTGAGTATTCTGAACTGTGAAGAAGTACAACTTGCATATGATCTTTTCATCGATAAATTCAAGCAATGCTTAGCTAGGGCAACTAAGATAACAACATTAGGTAAAAACAAGAACAAATATATCAACCTTGCATTACCACTGAGCTCATAGATTCTATAAAGTTTCGGGATTATCTTAAGAAAACATGGGATAACACCAAAACAATTGTAGCTGAAATTAAATACAAGTATTATAGAAACAAATTGACCGGATTATTCAGGCAACCAAAAAATCAATATTACAGAAATAAACTGATTGGAGCAAACGGTGATTGTAAAAAAACTTGGAAAATTATTAAAGATATTTCAAATAAAAGCAGCACTAGAAATAATGTACAAAACATAACAATTATAAAATCCAATGGTGAAAAAATAATCAAAAATGATGAGAAAATAAATTTATTCAACGACTTTTTCATTAATGTTGGGCAGGACATGTTAAAAAAGATCTCTAGAGGTGATTTGCCGAACGGTTTTCTTGAAAACACATCTATAAATTCTACTATGTACTTGGAACCTACGAATGAGAATGAATAATTATCTTCATTGCAAAACTCAAAAATAACTGCTCTCCAGGACCTGATGGAATAACTGCTAAAATGATAAAACATACGCATACACAGATCATAGGACCATTGGTACATATTATAAATTTATCGTTACAAACAGGGGCCGTGCCTCGACAATGGAAAGAATCAGTAGTTACACCAGTCTATAAAACGGGTTAAAAAAATCAATTGAACAACTACAGGCCAATCTCTGTAATTAACAATATTGCAAAGATTTTCGAACAATGCATTAAAAATAGGTTATTATCATTCTTTGATAAACATTCCGTCATAACTAAACATCAGTACGGCTTTCTGAATAAATTATGCACTGAAAATGCTATTATGGACCTTGTTGAAAAAACTGTCGGTGCTTTGGACAAATCGAGGAAGTGTTTAACCATATTCCTTGATTTGGCCAAAGCATTTGACACCGTATCCCATAGTCTCCTATTAGAAAAATTATATACATATGGTGTGCGAGGTAAGACACTAGAAAATTTGCAGAATTATTTAACAAATAGATTACAAAGAGTTAAAATTGATGAACAGTTGAGTACTCCACAAGAAGTTACCATTGGCGTTCCTCAGGGAAGTGTGCTTGGACCTGTTCTCTTTCTCATTTACATCAACAGTATCACGGAAATGACTGACTTTTGTGGTCACCTCATCTGCTATGCTGATGACACAGCTATTGTATACACAGGAGAATCATGAGAAAATGTATATAAACTTGCTGAAGACGGGCTCCAAAAGATTAAGACATGGCTTGATTATAATTTACTTACTTTGAATGTTAGCAAGACGAAACTTATGACATTTTCTCTGCAAAACACTGATCAGCCACAAAAAATAAAATTAAAGATAAAAAGTTCGAGATGCGACTCACATCAACCATGCACATGTGAAACAATAGAAAAGACCTCAACCATCAAATACTTAGGTGTTATGCTGGACCAGCATTTCAGGTGGGACGAACACATAAGTCATGTCACAAAAAGACTGAGAAAGCTTATTAACACCTTCTATAATCTACGGGATATTCTAGATAGGAAGAATTTGATGATTTGTTATACATCTCTAGTAGAGTCGGTGATACGGTATTGTATAATAGCTTGGGGTGGAACATTTTATAGTTCAATGACCTGCATACAAACAGTACAAAACACTTCATTAAAAATAATATTCAAGAAACACAAATTGCATACAAGTGAATCACTATACAGAGACGCCAAATTACTAAACATCAGATCCTTATATACTTCCAAAGCCTAACATGGATTTATTCAAACATGGAAAAAATATGACCAATGCAACCGTGCAAGTAGATTCAATCATAAACATAACTTCCATTGTTTCACAAGACTCACACTCAGAGATCTGTTTCTTTTGGTCCTAAACTCTACAATATACCCCAGCACTTGAAAAAAAATATAAAACACATCTCCTAAATTCAGAAAGTTTAAAAAATTATACCTCGCTGAAAATGCAACTGTGTTTAACATTATCTTTGAGTCCCTACTACTACTAAACTGACTATTCATATCAATAATAAAAAATAAATTCCATATATAGTTCATCTAGAATTACCTCCTCTCACCCTTCCTTTCTTTTTGTTCACTGCATTTCATTTCATTCACTCCAATATATATTATATATATATATTACATAATCTATAATATGAACTTTTGCCCCTTCTCCCCGCTACTCATAACTTTTGTTTGATTCCCAAACCAAACCGAAATATTTTATTTTTATTTTTACACAAGCATCATCCACCTTGGAGAGAATTGGTACTGGTACAAGCATACTCTATGCTTAGGTGTGATTCTCAAGAATTTGATGAATGTAAAATTGCACAATAAATGGTTATTATGTAATTGATTATTTGAATTGAATAAATTTGATTTGATTTGATCTGTGGTAGCTTCAATTCAGTCAGAAATGCAGAATATTCCAAATGAAAACTGGGAAAATTGTGCATGTACAGAAAGTAGAAAAATCATATTCAAATATAGATCTGTTCCCATAGAAAAAATTGTTGTCAACTTGGATGAGGACAGTGACAGTGAAACTGATATTTTTTTGTTCTGTATTCGTATCTGTTTAACTCAATTTTATGAATTTTATTTATTTTTCTATCATGTTTTACATCAAAAAAGATGAATTTACAGGATCGGGTATTTTCTGGTATATATATGTTCTGATTTCTATAACAATGTTGATTGTGCATCTCTATTGTGAATATTTGAAGATCAGCTACCATTGCAACGAGGACACGTGTGCCCCTGAGGATTGTGTTAAAACATTAAATCTCAAACATCCTGATCTTCTTTGAAGGTGATTAATCTCTTTGAATAATTGATTGGATTGCATGTCCAACAGATTCTCTATTTCCATCAATTTCTGCGACATGTGGAAGTCCTCTTTGGTCGCTAAGCCTTTCAATGGCTATCCATCGTTTGAATTCATTTGGTTCTCCATCACGCCGCTATTTTGTGTATTGAATATAACATCACACGTAAAACAATTCAATCGGTGACGATTAGTCATTTTTTAATAACTGATATGATTTCACGAGAACTCAACATAAAAAAATAATGTTAGTTTTGATTAAATTTATATCAACAAGTGAATCCATAAGGTGAATAGTTACAATCGCTAGAGGTTGAATTGCCTGTGATCGATATAACAGACCACTGCCAGCCAAAGTTTCACCCAGTGTCAACAAAACGGCTTGAACTTATTTCAATCTTTGCCGTCCATAGTTCCAGTTGTTGGTCAACACCAAATCTATGATTGGGATATTACTTCTGCCGGAATACCAGTACCCTCGCCAGCTTTGTAGTCCTGTTGAATATTTATTCCAAAATTGGTGATCCCTGTAACAACATTTCCAAATTTCATTACCCATTATTGAGTATCCTCATGACATAAAACATTTTTCTCCGTCATAGTATTGAGTTGAACAACAATTTCTACAATAAAACAATTCCTACTTTAAAATCTGGTTAATACAGAAGTTGAAGTCAACCAACTAGATGAATTCAGGTTTTGAATGGAATTTATTGTTCTGACCATTCTTGTTTGAAAAATATATTGGACAAAGTGGAATAAAAATCATAACTAGAGCGAAAAGAATACACTAAAATAATCGATAAATATAATGAGAAGTTTAATTCCTCCTTTCGAAAAATTAACCCTGCAGCTCATTTATGGTAGAACCACATTATAAATTCCAAATATAATTTTTTTTGATATAGAGAAAGATCTTAAAGTCCTTTACGTAGCTAATAAAGGTAACTTGATGAACATATTGGATATATTCGAGATAAACTCTTCCTTAAGGGATCCTCGAACACTATCTTTGAATGAACATATCAATTTCAATCGTTTACAATTCTTCAGCTCCTTACAATTTATATAATAGATTTTCACATCTTATTAACGTATTGGTTGATGCCAAATTGGTATTTCTCCTTCGCCATGTCCTATCATCCATAACCAACTTATTTTCATTATAATACGCAGCTCTTCAAACATATCACCGTCAAAACAAGTATCACATCTGAATACAGAGGTCGCTAGTTTTATATATCATAGTTCAAGTAATACTAGTAATAATATTATATGATAGAGGTCTTTGACACTGTCAGTCTCAGTCCCCGGCCCATCGCTTACGATGTTTTCCTCATGATAAATTTAATTACAGTCCATTTATGTGATTGCAGCCAACCTATGCTCTTACATGACCCATTTGCCCTGTTTATTATGAATACACCTTTACTAAGGAAACTCTCCCTTCCATCCAAGGTTGAACTTCTGCCCAGTGGATTTTTTTTCCTCCCCACATGTAACCTTGTAACACCCTCATTATACATATTTCCATTTGAAATATATCTTACAGTTAGATCAAGATGGACCTATAGAGACCAAAACATTCCCTTTTCAAAATGAAACATTTACGTAGAGACGACATTGTGTTTTTTCTAATGTTAGATTTCATATATTGTGTTCAAATCATATGTATCAAAGAAAGTTTAATAAAAGTATTCGAACGTACCTTCCAGTTCAATATTCTGTAAGTGATATTCTTAATGAAAGTCTCTCGCCATCGGTGTGCGTTTTGAGGTGAATTCCATTTTGCTGATCTCCTCATCATACTGTCACTGAAAGTCACATTGCTGACCCTGGTGCACTACTTGAAAGACTCAATCCGCGCCCTCCATCGCAGTGAAAGCTTCTGATCAGAACATTGGCCCCAGAATTTATATAGCCAATGCAGTCATCCTGATTTGTTACCCCGAATTTTCCATGATGATGTTTCTGCTATTTAGAATATTGAAACCGTCTGTATTGTGGCTAGTAAAATTGTGCTGAAAAGAAAAGAATTTCTATTTTGGGTAAGACTCTTCATCAAGTAATAGAATAATATCGTACTACATATTCCCAATTATATTTTGGGAGGGCTCACACCAGATAATAGAGAGCGTGTATTGAATAGAAAGAGGCTCAATGATAGACTCTAAAATTGAAATGAGTTTAAGAGAATGATATTAAGGAACGATTTTGGGATGAACAAACAACCACGAAGAATCATCACTATAATAATGATAATAATAATTCTTATTTTCTCGCATTAAAAGTATATATTGAAAAAATATTCCATGGATACAATAACAAGGAAGCGTCACGAGATATTCTAAATACGTATAATGTGTGAGAAATAAAGTGATATATATAATACATACATATATATACATATATATATATATATATATATATATATATATATACATATAATATATATATACATATATATATACATATATATATACATATGACATATATATATATATATATATATACATACATATATATATATATATATATATATATATATATATATATATATATATATATATATATATATATATATATATATATATATATATATATATATATATATATATATATAAAACATATATATATATATATATATATATATATATATATATATATATATATATATATATATATATATATATATATGTATGTATATATATATATATATATATATATCACGTCGTAAAAAAACATATATCATGAAAATCCACGAGACTCTAAAATTGAAGTTAAAATTAATCGAAAGTGTAGCAATTTTTTTTTCGACGAGAGCAGTCTTTAAGGTCTTGATTTTAAAACATCGATATTTGGCGCAGTTTTTTTGATGGAATCCTTTCATTTCTATATGAAGTATGGGCCCTAGATAAAAGATAGATTTTTCATAGGGTAGTTTTGTGCGTTTTGGCCACCTGGGGTAGGATCCTAGAAGGTGTCAAGTACTGATGCTGGTGGTGCGAAGTTGAGTCCATTCTTATATACGTGAATGCAAAGTTCGTAGATAGATGGTGTAGAACGGTAAGTATTTTAATTCCCTGAATTTTATTTCTATGTCCTTAAAATGGTGTTACCAAAGTATTGCGTCATGTTGACGATGACGACCAATTCAATGAGGCTAATTAATTTGAGTTCATTCGTCGAATATTTGGCTGTTCGCCTCCACGCAATGGCGGAAACCACGAATTTTCAAAATATTTTAATCGATTCTACAGATTATGAAAAGTCTTAGTTTGTTGATTGTCTTTTATTATTTTAATTCTCTAAACTTGAAAAAACGTATTTAAAGTCGGTGAAATTCAAATGGATTTTTTTCTAGAGCCATTGCACAATGTTGTACCCATCAACCTATATCTCACAGTTGACAGCTTCAATCAATTTTGCAACGTTGCTGCATTTTCAAATTCACCATCGTCGCTTTTCTGACATTGTGAATAGTATCTAGTTCTGGCACTTATATGTTCAATAAACTTGGCAGCATTGCCGTTTAATGTCACAATCAACTCGATTACGCTCGGTCGTTTACAATATTAATAGCCGAAATTTTCGGATTTTTTCGTAGTTCCAAATAGGCACTCCTGTAATTGGAATTTCTGACCTAAAATTTGGGTACATTTATACATGCGTTATGTATTGCAGCACATTTGATGCGATAATAATTTCTCGTGTCCTTGCCTTTGTGCAATGATTCTGACTAATATTATTTTTGTAAAATAAAACTCTTTTCCGCAGAAGAGTTCGTACCCCCCAGCTCAAAATTCCATACCGTGAGACAATGTATGGTCGCATAATAAAGATTGCCAAACACTTCTCTCACCACAGTGTTGACATGAATTTTTACGTATTTTCTCGCATAGGGTTTCAAATGTGAGCAGTCCATGTAAGTTTGTGGATCTAATGTAAGACCCAGATTTCATAGAGCAAGATTCAACCTTGTAACCCGTCATTCTCATGGATTTTGAATTTTCTAGAAACTGTACAGGGTGAATTTCATCAACGCTGTTTTGATATAGTTTGTTAAACTGTTTTGTTTGCCCATGTTAAAACTTCTTCTCTGATTGTAGATGTTTGTGTCATTGCCCTGTGAGAGTTGTCATCGATTTGCCCTTTTGACAAGAATATGTGTCATCTGGTGTTGATTACATCGAGTTTCCTAAAAGATTAATGAAGTAATTGTCAGATCGTTAGCGCATACAAGGGGAAGTTAGGATCCGAGCATAGAGCCTTTGAGGGACGCTCAGTTCAATAGTTGCAGGTTGGCTCTTGAGTTCTGAATCAATACTCTTTAACCTGCCTCTTATCAAGTATGATTTCATCAAACTCAAAGCTGTTCCTCTCACACCATATTATTGCTTTAAATTTCAAACAAGAGAAGTTTCGTGGTCAACACAGTCGGTGAAAGCTCTGAGAACCAATGAATAGTCCATAGATGTGTAGTTTTCCCCATCCAGAGCATTTATTACGTGCTCGTTGAATTGGTATTGCTGTGTCAGTGCTTTTGTTTTGTGTGAACCCTTGTTGATTTCAAGACAGGATTTCACATTGGCAGAAAAAGACACCAATTGTTCCTAATATTTGCCCAACAATCTTGAGATACTCGCTGAGAGACTAATACCTTTGTCGTTATCATACAGGATTTTAGAGACAAATGGCTTTCAATTTATCTGTAGCAAGATTCCTTGTTCCATAGACAATTCACAATGTATGTTATGGGTTTACAGAAATGATAAGCACATTTCTTCAAGAGATTATTTGATATTTTATCATGGCCAATTGCATAATAATTTTTTTGTTTTTTCACATAATCAATAGCGTCATTCTCAGTAATTGGGTGCAAGAAGAAAGAGTTAGGACATTTTGATATTCATTTCCACAAAATTCAGATCGATTTTTTTTGCTGTGGAATTTCAACGTTACCTCTCACAAATAGTAATGATATTGGACTTAAGCCTTTTTTGAATTTGGTTCACGATTTGCCACATAGTCTTCGCTGATTTATTGGTTGACTTGTTTATTTCTGACTCTTTGTATTGAACTCCATTTTTTCAGAGTGGGTAATGAACAAAATGCAAATGAGCCAGTATCCAGTCTAATCCAAATTCATTTTACTGTGCCAAATACAGGTGTCCCAAACCGATGGCCTATTGGACGTTTCTGAAGAACAGGACACAGGATAATTTAGAAAATTTGTTTTTGCATAATTAGTTCTGCTCTATCGATCTAAAATATTTCCAGCACAAGTGCTGCTATATTGAAAATTGGCAATAACTTTGATATTTTGAATGAAACACCCTGTTTATCATTGCATTTTGCTTTACTATTGCTTCAATAAATCATTTTTTGTATAATAATACTTGCGTACAGAAAATATAATAACAATGAAGGAGTACTTCGAATAGCTTAGCCTCAAAAAATCATAACAAACTTTATTCCTGTATTTTTTTGCAACTGGTGGTGAAATTTTAATTTCTTATTATCACTAGTTGCGAGAGATTTCACTTTCCGCAACTGGTGATGAAAGGTGAAACATTTGATAACGTCAACGAGTTTTGAGAAGGGCCACTAAAATGTCAAAATCAGAAAAAAAAAGTTTCATGAGTTCTTCAAAATATAAGTGGACCCCTCAACAAAACTTCAGTGAATATAATCCTTGGATACAACTTACGCCGATACTCTGCTATTGACATAATCCAATACAATTTTACAGTTGAATTTAGCTTTACTGAAGATCTTCAGAAACTTTTTTTGAACCGATTTTAAGAATTCAGAAACAGCTATAATGAGAATTGAAATATCTTCCGACTTGCGAGTCGAAGGTGGCACAAATTTCTTGGTCTGCTATAAAAATAAAATCGACTTGTTCCCGATCATTTTGAAAATATTCAATTGAGTAATGAGTTCTTTGTTTCAGATGAAAAAAAAATCCACTTGTATCATGAATATAAACTGAACAATATGGTCCCAACAACTAACAATAATACCTGTCTTACTCAAAACTTACCTCTTCTATCTCCATCATCAGCTACATCAATAGTGATACCAGTTAAAGCGAGAATATCACTATTTCTGATGCAAAACAATGATGTGGGCAGTTCAAAACTTGAGATTTCTATTATCGACCCACCAGTAGCCATTACATTCACTAACTGTGGCTTCATAAGTCCTTATCTCCCAAGTGATCCCAATAGAGAGCCTTCCTTTGTCCATCAATAACGGAACCTATGGAAACAAATAAATAAATTTAGACACCGATTAAAACTACTTGAATTTAAGTTTCGATGGGAGATTGAAATAACTGAAATCTAACATGTTTCTCAGGGCAACTTGGGATTATTGAAGGGAATGTGAATTGTTTTGATATCGAACAACGAATTTGATGAAGATTGTGAACTAACTGCATATTGAAATTAACTGAATGCGAACATAGGTATAGTCCTTAAATGAGTATTCAATTTTGTAGGAACCCTTCATCAACCCTACTATAATAAAATAACAGGAGTCAAAATGAGTTAACACAAAAATATTTGAGATGACGTCTCGGGTTATATTATTCCCATTAATTCTATTTTGTTTTTGATAGTGATAAAAAAGGTTCAGTGAAGATAGCAAAATAAGTTTTGTTGATACGCTGCTGTTGCTGTCCCTAAATAATTCAGAAGCTATGGGAACAAGTATAGGTTCTATCTACAACTAAACACATTTAATAACGGTAGCTGAAAATACAATCAACAAATTTGGTTGAATTTAGTGGTCCTAACTGGAATATCAGTCATGAGCATTCGGTTTTGGAGTAGACATTCTAACAAAAATACAGCCTAGCATTCTCAAAGCAAGATATTCCTGTTTGTGAGGGTTCGGTTTTTCAGTACCCAGACGTGTTCCTCATGACAATAAAATTACGTTACCTCTGTTGTCAGCTCTTCAGGGTATAAAGTTGTTTCTTTTGGTCTTTAAATGAACGATAAAATTATCGAAACGATATATAAAGACGTATTTTTCAATTTTTATGTTCAAAAACATAAGTATTCGAAAATTTGAAATGCTTCTTTCCTTTGATGGGTACCTAATATCAATATCATATTTTATTATTTTTTTTTTGAGATTCCAATAAAACTACGTGGATTTTGTCTTTAAAATTATTCCACGGAGATGCGTTATGAAGATGATGTCAAGATTTCGCGGATCTTCTGATGAATTAATCCATGCTAATTTCGCGTGGTGTTCCCCCGTGATCAACTTTTAATGATAACTTCTACGCCATCACTTTTCATGAAAAATATCCTTCTTTCTATAACATTTTCTATCTATACTCACACTTATTCACTAATTTTTTAATACGTTCAGATATAATATGGGCTATCGAAAACAAAAAAAAAACAGCGGCTCTGTAGGTCGGCGGCGAACCCAATTATATAAAAACGCTCGGACACATCAACTACATTTTCGAGAGGGAACATCGTTCGCATGAAATTCACCCTAAAATACATTCCATCCCTCGGAGCTGTGACCGCCAATTCCCTAAATTTTCAAAATGTCAAATATATGTTAATACCCATCTGAAAGGTATTTTCCTTCAATATCAAGCAACAAAAAATAAATTAATTCTTCTATCGATCTGTTTTGAGATATAGGATCTTGAATTTGGGAAATCACTTTCTACCTGAATTCAATCAATAAAACAACAATTATATTAAATCCGTCGTAATAATTATTATTAGTCAATGAACTAAAATGTTCAAACTGTCTACCACCCATTTCCATACAGTAATAAAGTTCTGTTCAAATGAGACCACATTTCATAGCATTTTCGGCGTTATTCGACTGCATTCTTCAATAATTCTCCGTCGTAACTTCCAGAGTTTCTGGTTCGGTTGCAAAGATTTTTTTTTTTTCTCAAGTGACCTGGTGGCGAGCTGAAAGTGGGGTTAAATCTAAGATCTGGCTACAATTCTATAGAGCCTCTTCTTCCAATCCAACTTCCAGGAAACATTGTATCCAAAACGCCCTGCAACAGGCTGTGCATAATGGATGTTCGCCTTAGTTGAAATATCAAGGGTCTTCATGGTGATCGTTATTTTCACGATGCCTACTTCAATTGTGGATAAACAAATCTTTATCCAATAATTCCCAATAAGTTTTTTCCTGTCAGGTTACCGTCGAGTAGGCCACTCGGTCCAATCAAACGGTCCCTAAAAAATACCGGGCCCATACATTGAGTTTCGGCAGTTTGAGTATGGACTTCGTGGAAAAACATGTGGATTGCATCTGACCAATAACGTGACAATTATGACGATTCACAGTCGAATTCAAAAGAATGTAGACTCATCTGAAAACAGATGTTGAAAAGGAAACTCTCATCAGCATCTATTCTCGTAGTTTCATAATTTCAAAATTCCTGTCGCCTATCAAAATCATCTTCATTCAATTGGTGTACCAAATGTATTTTGTAGGTGGAATTTATGATGTTTCAGGATCTTCGGCGAATACTGGTTCTAATTGATATTGGTGACACTAGCCACCTCTGGTGCTCAATGTTGGGTCTGCATGAACTTATCCCGAAAGTGCAACTTCAACAGATTCATTTCAACGGAAATTCACCTTGGGTCTCTCGTTTCCTGTTGGCTACTACTGATCCAGTTCGATCGAATTTTGGTGCTTGCCAATTCTAGAACGTATTTCTAGCAACAAGTTTATCTGGATGCGATTCATTGAATAAATTAGCTGTACGGTAACCGCACCTACTATTTTTTTCTTTTTTTTTTTTTTTTATTATTTCAACTTCTTTTCCGCGATCGTATACAATCTATTATTGTGGAAAGATATTCAGCAGCTTAAGTCAAGTAATTCTAATGTCGTTCAATCAAAGATCAGTTCAGACACTGATAGATCGTCCACAATTACAATTTTAAGGAAAAAAAAATTACCTAATATATGTTTTGTTTTACTCGTATGTGAGTCGAATTCGAGAAAAACGTCTTTTTATCGATTTTTAAAAACCTTAAATTTGTTTCGATCAAGTAAATGATGAAATAAAAATTTGAAACGGAATTGCATGTTATTTTGTTGGTAAACAGTTGACTACTTGATTCCTTGGAATAATAATTATCTTTAAACAGTTGCATTACAGAAAGCAAATGCTATTTCTATTGATTGACTGAATGAAAGTGATTTCTCAACTTCAAGTTCCTATATCTCGAAAACGAATCGATATAATTAATTTATTCTTGTTGTTTGATATCAAGAAGAAAAATACATTTCAAAATGAGGTAATACTAGCCATATGTTGCCGTTTAAAAATTTAGGGTCATCTTCACGGGCGTATTTGGTTGACTTTTCTAACTTTACCATTCACTTAGTGTCAATTTGTTGAAATACAGTAGTGGAGAGTTTCAGTTTGAAAATTATGCCACGTATATGAGATGGAGAATCACAAAAAATGCTCCAAACAAAATTACTGAACAAATTCGCAAAATTTGATGTCACTATGTATACCTAGACGCATTTCGCATGCAGGAATTCTGAAAAAACAAAAAATTTATGTCAATGTGCCACAGTGACTTGCTTCAACGGAATTATTATACTATATTTGTTTCTTCAGAACAAATACATATTGATTCTCACGCTAGTAACCTTCCACAGTCTGAAAATGGAAATATAATCAGAAAAATTCCATGCACGAGTAGATTATCTGAAAAGATCGAACGAATTGACATAGGTATGATGTAAGAACATCATTTAGAACAACAAACACACTGAGATCTATACTAACACAACAAAACCAAAAAACGCAGAAGAAAGTACCAAAATTGTGTTCACAACATACCTTGTTCGTGTGGTGATAGCTATATAGGTGGAAACGTCAAGACCATTGGAAGTGCGCCAAAGTGAACATCAAAGTTACATCAGCAATCGACAAATAATCGGATCAAAAAATTGCAGAACATATCCTCACATCCAATGGCGATCATACGATTGAATGGAATAAGACAAAAAATCTTGATGAGAACCACCAGGAGAGGAGAAATTGAGAGAAACGGCCTGTATTCTTCCAATAACAACTGCTTTTCAACAAATTCTGTTGAAATGGATCATGCATGGTAACCCCTTACCCAGAGAGGAAGTGATATGGTAGAATGCTATTAAACTGATCTGAACAACACCCCATATATCAAATGAGTTAATACGTCACTAATTTTTTTTTTGGCAGATCTCAATTGACATCCGTCAGTTGAAAAAAAGCGAAAAGACTCTGCAAGAAAAAAAAATCCAAATTATCAAAAAACAATTAAAGAAGATTTAGAAGATTTTGAGAACGCATGAAACGTCAATAAAAAAAACTATATAGAGAAGTATCTTTGAATTAAAAAAAAATTGATAGGCAATTCAGAAAACGGTAAAGTTATTGATGACCAATTGAATCATTTTTCTATAGGAAATATAATTTGGTGAACGCAATAACTTATCGGGGTGAACTAATTAGTTTGCCCTTTCTAATTTTGTATAGATTTTCTTGATTATATTTTTCATTTTCAGACTGTGGAAGGTTACCTAAAAAAAACATGTCAAAAAACGTTGTTCCTCCAATAAAACCACATCATTCAAAACATATTGATGTTCTGTGGTGAACATGGAATAACAAGACTCACGTAACTTAGCTAGTTGATGTCTATGAAGCAATTTTTTATTAAAAATGAATTGTGTCCCGACATAATGTTTTTTTTTAAATTGCATCAAATTAATATGCCTAAGTATGGGTGATCAGGAGCAATTTATCAATAGAAAGCATTTGTTAGCTTTTATTTATCTGGGTCTAATACTTTCCAATTATAACTGTGGTATGCTGTATTTTAACCAAAACATCAAATTGTAATATCCAAACAATATTTTTTTATTTCAAACCGACCTACTAAAGATTATTATTGATAATGATTTTGCTTTCTTGATCATCTTTCACCGAGATTTAAAAAAACATTTACAAGTGCAAGAAAGAACGGCACCTGAAAATCTGGTTGATTTCCATTTGATATGGGGAAGGGGTAATACACACAAAATAGTATATATTGAACAATAATTTGCAAACGACTCTTGCACACGAGTTGAGACAAATTAGGGACAGAGCCACAGGCCGTCTCGTGTAAGATCTGGATTCTCTAACAACAAAGACTTACAATTCTCTAGCCATGTCGCCACTCTTTGTTGATGCCAATGTTTTGATTGTACATTTTCCATTAAAAAAACCTGGCTGTCTTCTCAGATTGGGATGGCGAAGACATAATATACATCTTAGGACGGTGCAAAGGTTTACTGAATCTCAGAAGGACCCGGCATCTCAAGGTTTGGCATTCCCAGCTCTCATCAGCATAACACTGCCGAAATCTTCTTTCATGTCTTCTATATTTCCTTTGAGATAACATAATTCTCTGATGTGCTGTCGTCAAAACCGGCCAAATCGCCTTCCCTGTGAAGATTCGGGACGTAGTTTCGGATTTCGTTTGATTAACGCTTGCAACTTTCTATAGCTGTTGTGATTTGCACTTGATTGGAGCATCAAATGAGTCGTCCACAATGTCGAGGATTAATAATTTTGGAAACTTTCTCAAAATATACCATCACTGCATTTTCCGAGAAGGTTTCGACATTATTGGTCAGTCTCCACTCCATAAATCGTTTCACTCAGCTTCATACCTGCTTCTTCATTTTGTTGGCAGCAGTTCGAACTTATGAGGATTGCTCTTTGCAAAAATTCCGCATATTGACATTTTCTTCAACATTGGAAATTTTTCTTGAAGTATCCAATCAACGAAACAATAAAGCCGTGACGGTTGCTATAGAACTCAGCCAACTTGAAACATTGCAGAATTTTTTTTTGACGTTGTTAGAGAGAACCAAAAAATCACAGTGAACGAGATGTGCGCAAGACATATGTCTTAGAGAAAAGTGTTTTGCAAAGTGTGCAATGTACCGATTTTGAGCAAGTTTTCCGTGCGCAGAACTCATTTTCTGAGGCAGTCAAAGGAAAATAGTTTTCAAACACATACATTCACAGCAAGAACACTCAATGAACCAGACCTATGAAAAAACAAAATTAATGCTTCCCACTAATGATAACATAAGTAGTACCCTGACCTACTAAAGGTATTGGTGGTGTCTACTAGACTAGTGGCAGACATTAAAACAATATAGCAGTAGATACAAAATGGCGGAGTAAAACTGCACACCTTTGTCATAACTACTACAGTGCTTCAAAGTCCCCACTCTCTTATTTTGGAACGATTATACATAAGCAAGGAAATTTGGTAAATGAATATTGGGGCTAGTTGTAAACTTCCTACTAGTGATGATAGATGACGAAATCGTCAAAGATGACGTCACAAGGCCATTGTGACCAATAATTTTGAATGGAAACCTACAGCAAGCGACACCTCTTTGAAAGTTATCGAAAACCTATTCAATGATACCTAATTTTACTGCGTTTATGGCAGTTTTGGCAACCTTCGCTTTTGAAAACGCAAAGCTGCGATGAATTAAATCAGTTAATACCTAAAATTCCAAATTCAAGCTCCGCCTCTGGATAATGTCAAATAAGCTGGACGTTTTGTTAGTCTTCCTAATCCGATCGCTTTGTAATTGTCCAAGTTTTTGTACACATTTAATAATTTATGTATTGTTGATCGAACGTGCAACTGTTTCCAGCAGATTTTGGTACTTTTAATATTTTGTACATTTTAATAATTTGTTAAACTGTTGTGAGCTGACGTTTGGCGCGTTTCAAGAAGCGAAATGGTACGTGCTTTAGTGATAGCAGCAGCGATCCTAATTCTTGGTGGAACTGGACAAAATATTCATGCAGCAGAACGCATTTTAATGAGAGGTTTCCCAATCGCCCCATTTCGAGGACTCCATTTGAGGAAGCTTCTTCGTAAGTTTGGAATAACGGTAGGTATTGATGATTCTGAAACAATCTGGCAGACCACAAATTTCTGATGAGAAAAAAATTTGATATACTGGCGACGTAATAGTTAATCCTACTTCTTCAACAACAACTCATGTTGCATCTACCTTGCAAGTCAGTCGAAGTACAGTACACAGGGTGTTGAAAAAAAAAACAAATTTCCATCCAATAACTAAAATGGTTCATCATCTTTCAGACGACGACCCAGACCGTAGATTAGAATTTTGTGAAAATATGGAAACGAAATCAACTAACAGCCAGACTATGTCGTTAATTTATTTTGGACGAGGCCACTTTCTATCTAAATGGAAATGTAAATACACAGAATGTGAGGTATTGAGTGAAAAAGTACGAGAAGAGTTTAAAAATCTCACCGTCAGGAAGTAAAATGGGGGGGTCACTTCTTGGGAGAAATTTTTTTTAAGTAGATACTCGATAAAACCCGTAATTAATATCATACTGAATGGAATTTAGATTTTAATGTTTAGTAATGAGCCATTAAAACCCCCAAAACACAAACAAAATTAGATCATTGAATAGGTTCTTTCGATACCTCTCAAAAAGAGGTAACGCTTTTTGCCGTAGGGTTCCATTCAAAATTATTGGTCATAATGGCCTTGTGACGTCATTTTCGACGATTCTTCTGTCATCTATCATCACTAGTGGGGAAAAGTTTAACCTACAATATTCAGTTTCCAAATTTCAATTTGTTTATGTATAATCGATCCAAAAATGAGGGGGGGAGCGGACTCGAGAAGCACTGTATTTCTATCAAGCACTTTGGAGATATTCGAGATTAATTCGGCTTCAGGGGACAACGACAAACAAATCAGTAATCCAGTAAGTAGTGGTACTAAGCAAAATAACAATCAGTATTGCTACTAAACAAATTAGTTATTTCCACTAAATAGTGATACATAAGCAAAAAAACAGTGGTTATTAAATACAACCCCCAATTAGTAGCCACTAAACACATTAGTGGCGGACACTAAGTTGATGGTGGTAAATCAATTTGTTGTGGTCTGAATATTTAGCTGTCCCTATGCGACAAAAAAATATTTTGTTGGGGTACTGGGAAATTTTTTGTAATATTATAAATAATGATTTTTTCATGTAAAATCGATGAAAAAACCCAATCTAATATCAAGATTTGGGTCGTAAATTTAAGGGAAAAGTATGCAACATTAGGTACACAGAAAAAAAAAGTATGATTTATTGAGTCGTTAGATATTGCCGGAACGGTAACGCTTGATTTGCGGCCCCGGGCACAACAAAGAAATAATTTTTTTTTCTTTGAATAACCGATAAAACCCAAAGCACTATTGATATATTGCATTACAATAAAAATATAGATGAGTTCATAAAAGTCGAAAAAAACAATCATTGCAACTCCATTTTGTGCTTCTTACCAGAAGTATGACTGATATATTAACGCTCAATTATCTCTTTATTCCCGAAAATCCGCGTTTTTTTCGGCGACCATTTGGAAAAGGTCGAGACAGTGGAGCATGGTGGGGTTTCCTTGAATAACTACACAAACATGATGGGTTGAAAAAAAAGCAAATTTTACAAAAAATTATATTGTTTTAATGCGTATGGCGGAGTGTTAGCCCCTATCAGTATGACATTTCGCTTCGACCAGGTTTTTCCAATCAATTATCGGAAAATACATGAATAATTTTGTAAAGTCTTATGAAATCCTTCCTCCTTTTCCGAAAAATTCCCCCCCGATTGTCCTGAGGGTACGGCCCGATGTCCAGAGGAATGACCTATCATTTTCGATTCAATAATGATATAATTTGACTGCCGAGAGGTGCCGTACAGAAAATACCAATTGAAATGGAATTTCAGCGAGAATGTCAGTGAAATCCACCATTATCTAAATTGAATCGTTTCGGGCGAATTTCGAAATTGAATGGAAATTTTAAATTCTGTTTTATACTACGCCGCGCTGTGGAGATGAAAAATTCTTGAATTGGAAGGCTTCCTGGTTCCACAGAAACTGGGGAATATTTGTCGAAAGTACAGCTGTTAAAAAAAATAAAATTAAAAGCAATTCAAGGGTCAAATTTAATTAGCTCGGGAGGTAAAAGTTCCATTTATTGTCAGAGAACCAATTAACGGCACTCTTTGAAATCTGATCCACTAATAAGTTTCCCATCTGAATTTCATTGAATCTAAGACATCTGTAATTGCTCTCATTATCATTTATCTTCCCTTTGAAAAAAACACGAACCCGCCATTTGGAAATCAGTATAAAAAGGTCTATAACTGTCAGTTCTGTCTTTTCTTAGCGGGAAGTTGTGCTTGTCGTTTATCTTAAGGAAAAGTGGATGTTTCAAATATTTTTTCTAGTATTTAATATATTGATGGAGACTTAATATTGTGTTCTAGATTATTAGTAGGTATAATTTTGATATAACATGACGTGATAGGCTGTATAAAGTAAAGTTCAGTAATATAGTGGGTGCCGATAATGGGAACTTTAAAATCAATCAATGATCTATCATTGGCATGGGTGCCGAATTGGTTATTGGTGTTTGGATCTTAGGCCCTTTTTTTTTTGCTTGAACCCAGACATTGAACGATCTAGTTTTTCCTTATGTAACAAATGGATCAAATATGCGAAATGCTAATTTGTGGCACCCCATACAATTGTTAGTTATAATGCCTTCTAAAGTCCGTTCCGCCCATACTAATTTTGAACCACCTGCTATATCAAACGAAATTGAAAGAGCTCAAATAGAGATGAAACCAACTTTTGCGCAAAAATCACGCTAAAGTTTTAAAATGGCGGCTGAGCGCCATCTTCAATGATATTTTAAATGGAACACCCCTGTATATTATTCCATAATTCATAATCCTCAACAGTTTTCATACACTTTACTCCTAAATTCAATTATTCTTGAAATATTGACGTTTAAAAAGTGACATTCCGGTTTAAAATGAAGTATGGATTTTGGTCACTTCCGGTAAAACATTTTATAAACGTTGTTATTAATTTGTAGTTGAATCTTTCGAAGAATTCGACTGAAAAGAGGCGTAATGAGAGTTCATTGAGGACAAACAGTACCGCTCACCGGAAAATCTCGAAGCCTACGAATGTGTTCTGTAAATTCACAATCAAAACAAATTAGTTAGCTAAAAAATTCATAATTTATTTTCGAATAACACTTTCATTTAACCCCAACAATTATTTCATCAAGTATTCAATGTGGCCCCTCCTAAATATTGACAATAAAGTGCCCTATTATAAATAGCTTCTCTCACGTTGATGAAAGTCTGTTAATCTATTTCTTCACATGTATCTATTATTCTGCGTTCCAACTCTTCTGTTGTTCGGTATTCAGTGGCGTAGATTTTCAACTCCAGATACCTCCAAAGGAAAAAATCTACAGGTGTAAGATCCGGAGATCTTGGTGGCCATTCTGTACTTCCCCTAAGACCTATCCATCGCCCAGGAAAGTTTGTATCGAGGAACTCTCTAGCCATGCGATCGAAATGGGGAGGTGTTCCATCCCGCTGAAATATGATTTCAGGATTTTCAAACTCTTCCTGATTGTTTAATACAATTTGTCTTATTCGAAGTTCAATTTCAGTTTCAAAAAATTTCTGTAAAGAACTCCTGTAAGATTGCCTCTGATGAAAATCGGTCCAAAGTTTGCCAAAATCCTTGCCCAAACATTCACCTTTTCTGGGAAACTGGGTATGTCTCTCTCTAAAAATATGCGGATTAGTATCGCTCCAGTATCGTACATTCTGTTTGTTGACTTTTCCATTAAGAAAAAACGTGCATTCGTCTGCGAAACATACACGTTTCAGGAAGTCCCGTTCTCCTTCAATTGTTCTTGTTAACCACTCACAAAATTCAACGCTTCGGTCTGGATCATCCTCCGTGAGTGCATGAGGAATTTTCATTTTATAGGGATGAAAATTCTCTTTTTTAGGATTCTTTGGACACTTTTTGAACTCACTTCACATGATTCAGCAACTGCAGACGTCGACTGAGTCGGATTTATAACCAATTCAGCAACAATTTCTACCTTTTTTTCTCCTGAAAGAGGCGGTCTTCCTGATCTTGGAGCATCTTTGAGCATACCAGTGGCTTGGATCTTATTTGAGAGTTTGCGCAAATATGGCCTCGAAATAGGATTCTCGGGAAATCTATCATTAAACATACGGACTACTAGATGATAATTTCTTCCAGCTTGTCCAAATATCAAAACTGCTTCAAATTTATCGTCTAAACTACGAGCCATGATCACACTTTTCATAAAAGGATTCAGGCGCTCAACTAACTATTTGACAGTTAGCAGTTCAGTTTGACAGTAAACAAGATGATTTTTTTCAATGCAAATTTGATTGATTTCAATGCAAATTTGATTGAAAGCAACATTAGTGTTTTTGGTTGGGTTGGATTAATATTTCGAAAACAATCGAACTTAGGAGTGAAGTAAATAAGAGAAAACTGTTGAGAGTTATTAGCAGATTTCAAAAATATAATAATTATTGAACATGGCGCTCAGCCACCATTTCAAAACTTTTCGCTGTGATTTTTTCACGAAAAAGTAGGTTCTCATCTCCTATTCAAGCCCTCCAAATTTTGTTGCGATATATATGTGGTTCAAAAATTATTAGGGGGGAAACGGACTTTAGACGAGCACTGTATATTTAATTTCGACGAAGTATTTGTGCCGATATTTGAGCAATTTCTATGCCGGTGTTTGTCTTTTAAGCTATAAAAAGCCATTGAAAAATAGAAACGAATTCAATATTCTTCCAAAGCTTAAACAACTGGCATTGAAGCTATATAAGGTGTCCAGCAAAATATATAAGGTGTCCAGATCAATCCTTCAAGATAAGCTTAAAGGTGAAACTTCCTCACCCAAGAAGAAAAACCTATACATGTAACGGGGTTGTTCAGAATTTCAGATTGTGGAGTCACCGCTACTAAGATACAGTAACTGATTTAAATCAAAGAATTGGGTAGACCCAACACTTTTTCAGGCGGAGAACCTGGCCGAAACTGGCATGACGTTTTCCTGAAACGACATCCTGAAATAACCAAAAGGATTTCACAGAATCTAACATGTTCGAGAGCCATCGTTATCGAGAGGAGAAGTCGTGATTGGTTCAAAGTAGTGGAGAGCAATTTGAAAGAAACGAACAAGCTCAATATATTACATGATCCGAGTCGCGTTTTTAACTGCGATGAGTCAGCCTTCTTCCTCAGCCCCAAAGGAGACAAAGCGCTAGTTAGAAAAGGGGAGGAGACAGTATATTCGTTTGTTGGCAACGATGACATGCAACTCTTATAACATGGTAACATACTTTCTTCCATGATTTTATATTAGTACAAAAGGATTCCTAAGTCAGTTGATGATAAATTTCCAGAACAATGCGGACTTCGTCTAAAAACGGATAGATGACTGACGAGACCCTCTACGAGTTAATTGCTCATGATTTTATCCTTGGGTAGTGGCGGCCAATATGAAATTTCCTGTAATACGGCTTTTAGACGGTTATACCTCGCATCTAAATTTGGTTATCAGTAAATTTCGTTCAAAAGTAAATATAACTACTAGGTAGGTGAGAAATCATACAATCTAACTCCACCAAGAAATCATTTTGATACCAATGTGGCACGAAGATTTACATCAGGCACTGGACATGTTTCGAGGGAATAATCCTTCATCATCAGCAAAATGAAAGTGGTTACAAGCAGATCTAAAGGGGAAGTAAAATGTTACAATCACAAAGGGCAAACATTAAGAAAAAAATAACATACCATTGTATGTTGGACAAAATTATAAAAAAATTACACCAAAAAATATAACTAAAATTACATTATTATGTTCGCATCTAGTGCGGGTTCACTAGTATTAGGGACCGTGGTTAGTCCTAACGAACATTTTAAATTGCAAAGGATTTATATAATCATCAAATACCCATGGATGGAAATTGAAAATAGGCTAATGGTTGACATATGACAAAGACTTTTGACCTATGGAACATCAAGTTTCAAAGTGACAGAAAAATGTTTGTGACTGTGACATGGAATCGAGAAAAAGAAGTAGCTGAGTGTGGTGTAGAGATGTGTTATGAAATTCGATCTAGAGATGAGAAATCAAAATAGTAAGTAGTTAAAAAGTTTCAGGCTATCAAAATGAATTTGTTCATTGATACAATGTGAATAAGAAATTCTGATTGCCTTGTTAATTCCAAGAGTTTCAGGGAGATTGAGTTTTTTACCTATATATGTAAAATTTCTAGGTCAGAGTTGGGATCAAAATTGTGCTTTTTGTTTATAATATGGTTGGAAAAAACAGAACTAGAGTTAATAAGTTCATTTTTAGAGTAAAAATTCATCAATCAAACGTGTTCAGCTAGTCGTGTTCTGATCTTGCGATGTTTTACAATAGGGATAGAACAATTAAGTTTATAAACACGAGATTTATCCAAAAATGGAATTTCATCTTTGGAGTTTACCAAAAAATCTTTCAGGTTATTAGAAGTTTTGGAAGAGATACAAAAATTTGAATCAATATTGGCGTTGAGTTTATTAAACAGGATATTCTTGAGTTTAAGAGATAGAGGACCAAAATATGACAAAGTGAAATGTTTATATGGTGAATTAGTTTGTGTTAATCTGAAGTTGGAAAATTTGTTGACATATCTGTAATATAATCAATTGATTATGTGGATTGGGAAGCCGTTGTTATAAGCAATTTGTTTGATGATGTTAAGTTCTGTTGAGAAATTGGAATCATTGAGAGGTATAGTAAAAAGGCGGTGAAAAAATGAATGAAAGGATGAAAATTTCTGTTTGTACGGATGGCAAGAGTGAAAAGGTATGATATTATAAGTGTTGGTAGTTTTTCTATATATGGAGAACTCACGGGTGTCTGATTTGTGAATCATCAGGTCAAGAAAAGGTCATTCATTATTAGATTCCATTCCAATATAATTCTGATATAACTTTGCCCTAACGCTACTCATATTCTGCAACCTTCAGAAATCGCTGAATTTCGTCGTTTAGGAATGGAACGGAAAAAGAGTGTAAGTCGCTAGAGAATAATGGACAAAAAATCACCAAAGATGTATTTGCTGTTATTCTTCAGACAACATATAATATTATTAAGAGTGGCTTTTGCAACCTGTGGGATGGTTCTTTCACGAGTTGAAAACATAAAATAATCAAAATAATATAAAGAACAACGCCCAAAGGTCGCTAGGGCACCTCCAGATCAAGGAAAACCCCAAGATGAACATGAATCTTGTACCAAAGATGCCCTTAATATTTTGGGAAGAGAAATCTAAGGATATTCTTCTCTTTCAACAATTCTGGATTGTTTGGGAAGGAGCGATAGAGCATACAAGCCTCTTACATTAAATTGATAAATCAGAGATTCCGATAGATACAGAATTTCCGACTATCGAAAATGACACTGATGATATTGATATCACCAATTTTATTAACACGGACAATCTCACCCTTCATTAATACTGACATTTCCAATATGAATTCGATCAAATTTGAAATGCTGCGGCCGACGTTATTTACATGGATGAAGATAGAAATGGTGAATTAAATTAAAATGTTTTGCCAGTAGCTCAAATAAATGTGGAAGAGACCATTGAACAAAGCGAAACTATAATGCCAAAGCCAAACATTTTTTTATGAAATCCATTTAGTATTGGAAATGAAGGATACATCAGAGTAATCTTGTCCTGTAAACATTTCATTTATACCTACACGTTTTAAAAAGCCTCGATTTTGGCCTGATAATAAAACCGAAATTGTAAAACGATAACCAATAGAAAAAGGTACTTCTGTAGCTGCATGTCTTCTCAGTGGCAGCAGTACTACAGGAAGAAAAGAAGAGAATAAAAAGAAGAGGAAATCCTAAAACTCAAAGAAAAGAAGGACATGAAAAAAGTTTTCAATGTGGAAGGTAAAAGAAAAAAACAATTTCATTGGCATTGAGCGTCAATCTAACAAACCGTTGAATCAGTTAATTGAAAAGTACACTCAAAAAAAATTTTTACGCGAAACAATAATAAATCTTCTACTCCAACAGAACTCGAAAATGCTGGTATTGCTCTTTGCGACCCTGACAGAAAGTTCGATATGCGTCTGGGCACAACTTGTCTTGATACTTCCACGAAGAATGTGAGGGGTTGACAGAATATGATAAAGATCATTTCTGCTGTCCAACTTGTACCTAATGCTACCTGGGATTTTTGTATACAGGGTGATTCAAAAAAACTTCGACGAACTTCAGAAGGTGATTCCTCACAATATTCTGCTATGAATTGTCTAAATAAATATATGTCCGGAAACGCTTCGTTTCCAAGACACAGGGTGTTGAAGTTTAATTTTTTTTTAATAACTTTCGAAATACTAACCTTAATTAAACGAAAATTGGTATTGAGGTTTTGAGATGTTCATTTAACCTGATGAATAATTGTTTCTTGTATAGGGCGCCACCTACACGTCTTTTTCTTTTGAAGGTTATCTTTGAGCGTATTTAGCACATTTTTCAGCGGAACATCGATTCTTATCATATCTACAAAAGTACTTGTTAAAGTCGCTATAAGCAACCGCTTCTAGATATTTGACCTTTACTCAAACGTCAAATTCATTTCCGTAAGCATTCTTGTGAAAAATGCAAAATAATGGTAATAACTTCAACACGCATCGATTATCAAATAATCGACTTGTAATTTTCAAGTCCGAATATCTAGAAAACGGTTGCTTATAGCGACTTGTAACAGGGGTAGCTTTTTACGTGGATATGATAGAGGAATTGATTTTTCCACTGAAAAATGTGCTAGAAGTACGCTCAAAAAAGTTATGGATCTTAAAAAAAGACGTGTAGGTCGCGCCCCCTACGAGTAAGAGCAATAATAACATCAGGTTCGAATTCGACACCTCAAAAAACCTCTCAAAACCAATTTCAGTATGTAATTCGAAAGTTATTTAAAAAAAAAACGAAAATAAAAATTAAACTTCAACACGCTGTATCTTGGAAACGAAGCGTTTCCGGGCATATATTTATTTGGACAATTCATATTAGAATATTGTGAGGAATCACCTCCTGAAGTTTGTCAAAGTACTATTGAATCACCCGGTATATTCTTTGCGACTTGATTCATTTCACATCTCATTTTCAAATTATGCTCCCTGTTTCAAATAAATATTCAGCAGTGGTACGTTGTCTGTCCATATATTTCCCAATTCAGCTATTTCAACTTTGCCGACAAAAGATTATATAAGGAGCCGAAAATTAGAACTTCATTAAATTTTAGGGTGCCAGTAATGAGAACATAGTACGAGTTTGAGTTTTTCTTTTATTATAAATTGTTCCATTGAGGTTGATACAAAATTATTCATACCATATTTTCATGACTGTGTTCGATGAAATTTGAAAAATATGTGTATGTCATATTGATTCATTAAGCGCCAGTTCTACAAGCTCTTTGCTGATAATTGGAGATCTTAAATTAATTCATGAACATGAAAACAATTTGCAATGTTCTTTGATTTGTGATACATTTCTGAGGAAAATGAAATAGTTTTACAGCTACTCATTAGCCTCATTGGCTGACCTATTCAGTTATTTCAACAAAGAATATCCACATTTCCTAAAAAAAAATTATTTCGAAACAAGGAAACTAATCCACAATTGAAATATCAATATGAAAAACTGTCCGCTAGAGCCATTTTGGTAAATGCTACCTAAAATGTTTTTTTTGTTATAGCTTTCATATGAACAGTTCACTCTTAAAAGAGAACTGACCCTTATTAGTTAGCATAATGACTGAATCATCTAGCAATTACATATTTTTCATTCATTCTTCTTGATCGTTCATTTCAATGAAATGACTAGGTTGGGTTTTTTGATTTCCGTTACGGTTGTTTAGTCCAGACTACTTCATAGAAATAAATTAAAAAAAAATAAACAATTCTCAGGATGAGATGACACTGCATTTAAAGCTGCATTTTCTATTAGACATGACTATATTTCCGTTAAACAATTAAAAAAAGTTCAATTAAATCTCATAAATAATGTCAATTCAATATTTCATTATACAAACTAATTAACATTTATATGGATCAATTTATACTAAAAAAAATTACTAACACCAACAGGGTATTACACTTTGCTTATCTAGTTACTAACCAGGCTGGCCCTTTAACGGTTATTCCTCTCCTGTGATTTCTAATAGGTCCTTTCCAGGCTTGAAAACCGAAACTGACATTTCCTGATAGTCACAATGGATCCTTTCGTTAAGTTGAGTTTCAAAGTTTCACCTGCTGGAACTGTCACATTCGACACAATAATGTCTTTGCAGATGCTTATGACTGATGCTACATCTGAGTATTGAGATATCGTGCAATGTTCTGAGCTCGTAGAAAACACGATGAGTGAGAGTAATATCACTGATGCAGCTGTGGCGAACATAGTGAAATATATGTGGAGTATCAAATAGTTTGTGACATTTTTTGGCTTTTATTCATGTTGATAATCATCTCGTTATCTCGTTATCATTAAAATATTATTATGATATGTTATCATCGACAAATGAAAAAATAATTATATTCCACCAAGTACCTACTCATGTGCATGGATCGTAGAAAAAATTGAATGAGAGCTAGTGAATATACCTTTATCAACAGGGTTTATTCAGATATAAAGATATACAGGGTGTTAGTAAATAAGTGCGACAAACTTCAGGGGGTGATTCTGCATGAAACAAAATCATGACATGTCAGCAAATGCTTCTTTTTCCGAGATACGGGGTGTTAAAGTTTTTATTAAAAACTGACTATTTATCTATTGCTCTGAAACCGGTCGAAATATGCAAATGAAATTTGGTGAGTTTCAAGAGATAGTCATTGCGCATTCTTTGACATACAATTGAAAATTTTATGTCCATCATTGGCGCGCATACGGGTAATGATCAATTTTTTTGAAGAAAACAATGGTACGCCACCGAGATATTTCAAATTCAAAATAATTTTTGAATTTCTCGTTCAATTTGTGACAAAAAACCTCGTCTGCTTTTTTTTCGAATGAGGTGTCGTTTTCATTCAAAAACATAAAACATCTTAAGGCGTACTTTTCATTTCATTAATACATTATCAAGAACTATCTAATACAATAACGTTAAAACAGAACAATAACAGAAAATAACACCAATAAATAAATAGGCGCAAAGCTACAACAAATGTTCTAAATGACCTCCCTCAGACGTGATACAAGATTCAACTCTTCGCCTCATTGATTATCGTATTCGAGCAAATATTCCTGGTGTATTTCTTATTGTCTCACAGCCGGCTATAATTCGATAGGACTACACAGGAGTGGAATGAACTGATGACTTAAGAAAATACCAAATGCAAAAATCTAGATGATTTAAATCCGGAGATCGAGCAGGCCAATGTTCCGTACCTCCCTTACCTAACCAACGATTTGGATATACTGTATCTAAGTGATTACGTACAATAACGATTACATGGATTGGTGCACCATCATGCATGAACCAGAAGTGTTGTCTCAGCTGTAGAGGAATGTCTTCAAGAAGAACAGGTAACTCTTCCTGTAGGAAAATAAGGCAAGAGTCGCCTGTTAGTCGTTGTGGAAAAAAATATGGACCGACTGAATGATCATCAAGTACCCCAAGCCATACATTTACTGAAAACTGGATTTTCCTCAGCCCAGAGGTGATTGTTATGGAAATTTCGTATATACTGTCGTCCAAAATTTGCCTCGTCACTAGACAAAACGCCATTTGAAAAATTAAGAATTTGAGCGATTTGATGGAGAATCCAATGGCAAAAAACTAGGCGCGGAAAAAGTCTCTAGGTAGTACATGTTCGCACACGTTGAATATGAAACGGATACAATTGCTGTTCTTTAAGAATTTTAAATACAGTGAAGTTGCTTACATTCAGTATGTTGGCAATTTTTCGAGTACTTGTTTCAGGTGACTCTGCAATTAACTCGAAAACTGCTTCTTCTAGTTGCACAGTTCGTACTTCTCGAGGGCGTCCGCAGTCAGCCGTTTGTTTCTTAATTGTACTATTTTCGCGCAAACGTTGGTGAAGACGAGCAAATAGTGTGTGATGGATACAATTCAGCATACAATCGTCGAGCTTGCCAACCATTTCCATTCCTTCGACCATAGACAAATTGCATGTCTGACAATTCCGCATTTGTATAATTTTCCATTCTTTTCCATAAAAGAAAAATTAATTACTTATTATCATTAATAAATATAAATCAATTTATACCAAACTGATAGCTTGAAAATTAATAAACGCTGATTTGACATTTCGTTGAATTATTCGTATTTAACAGAATGTTGACAGTAGAATCGCTACTAGATACTGTATCAACGTAATGATGAATACGCGTTAAAATGTTTAATTTTTTTGCATAAAAACGGCACCCCATACGAAAAAAAGACCAGAAAGATTTTTTGTCACAAATTGACCGAAGAATCCAAAAATGATTTTTTATTCGGAATATCACGGTGGCGTACCATTTTTTCTTTGAAAAATTGAAGATCATTACCCGTATGCGCCAATGATGAACTAAAATTCTCAATTAATATTAATAATAATAATAAATTCATTCATCATACAAATTCCCAATTATAGGGTATATACATACATAATAATCTCATCGATGAATAAAATTTAGAGAAACCACAGGAGGGCAAGCCCTCGTGCGTGGCATGGAATATAGCATTTTTAAATATGAGTAGCTATATAAATCTTAAGCATTACTTAACACTTAGATCTAAAATTGATTTTACATTGTTAAGTTTGATTAATGCTTCGATAGCTGTAGTAATTTTAAAATATTTACACTATTATCTATATACATATAAGTTTAGAATTTCATGCTTAGTTTTCTATTAAACCTCTCTCTTGCGTTCTAACGAACGTTTTCAGATTTTCTTTGAATGTGTTCATTGTGGGTTGTTCTTTGATGACGGAAGGTAGGAAGTTGTACATTTTAGGTCCAAGGTACATATAGCTTCTTTGTCCAATCGATTTATTCATTTGTGGTAATATATATAAGTCTCTTTTTCGTGTGGCATAATCGTGTACTTTTGTTTTTGAGTTTGTTCCATTTGAATGCTGATTGGTAGTGGCTTGCGTGAAATATATTTGTCTGGGATCCATTTGTCCACTCTCTGAAAAAAGAAGGTCTGACGGGTACTCACGATCCTTTCCTAGAGAAATTCTCAGGAATCGCTTTTGTGATACTTCCAATTGGTGGTAGTAGGTTTTTGATACTGCCCCCCAACCTATTGCATATCAAAAAATGCGCAATAACTACCTCTTGAAACTCACCAAATTTCATTCGCATATTTCGACTTGTTTCAGAGCAATAATTAAATATACAGTTTTTAAGATAAACCCCAATACCCCGTATCTCGGAAAACGAAGCATTTGCGGACAAAAGTTATATAGCAAACTGTCATAATTTTTTCATGCAGAATCACCCCCTGAAGTTTGTCGCACTCATTCACTTACACACTGTATATAGATTGAGATTCATCATCGCGCCTTGAAGTAAGATGAAAATCGGTATAGAATGTGTGAATTGTCCAATGAATAGTACAAACACCTTCAAATTCAAAGTCCGTTGCCGTTTATTTTGTATTTATTCACCACCCAATCGGCTTAATTTCATAGTCAGGATATCCAATTATGCTACTTAACAATTGGGATTCACAGCACAACAAAGTTCTTTTCGCCCTAGCCTATAAAACAGCATCTGAAGAGAATACAATTCTTCAAAATGAGCTCCCGTCCTCGGATCACAAACCCTCGATCCAAAACTTCATACTCAGCATCTGGCAATCCACTTGGACTCATGCAACATCCAAACTCCGAGAAACCAATGAAATAGTCAACAAAAAGTTATCATTACCCACGAGAAGGAGAGACCAAGTCGTTATTAACTGTCTCCGGTTGGGGCATACGCTCCTAACTCACCAACATATAATGAATAAGGATCCATGCCCCATCTGTCACAACTGTGCCACACAAATCACAGTTAAACACATCCTGGTAGAATGCCCATTATACAACGGAGAAAGAAGTTCAAACAACCTAGGAGTCAACATCAACTCTATCCTCAACAACGATCTACATAAAGTGCTGAAGTTTTTAAAAGACATCAATATATATTGTAGTCTAATCAACAAGTTCAAAAACGTGAAAAATAGAGATAAAGGTCCTAAAAATATGAGTGATGGCTCATTCGATTCGGAATCACCTCTAGAAAAATGTTTTTTGAAGGATTTTGGTGCAGTTAAAATTGCAATTGTTATTAACAAAATAAGATGAAAAAAAATTATATTTCGTTTTTTGTTAATAACTTGAAAAATATTAACATTTGAGCAATTTTGAAAAAAGCTCGCTAAAGAGGAACTCTATCTCCATTATTTATAATTTTAATTAGACGTTGAAAATAGGGCTCCGCGCGGCTGTTACAGCATTCGCGCGCCGCCACTAAAGAGAGTTCAGTAATAAAAATAAATTTTTAATAACATAAAATGTGATTTTAAAAATTTGAAAAAATTCTAGTATCTTCTTAACACTTGAAGAATCAGCCCTGAAGAAAAAAGTTTAATCATCATTTTTCAAAGTTATTCAATTGTTAACTAACAAATTTTTTCCCAATCTCCATTGGCATAAACAATGGAATGAAAGGTATAAATAATTGGCCTATAAATTTTAAACTTCGTGGAGCCCTTTTGATATATGTTTTTACTAAGATCTTGAATTTTATAAAGATTAAAAAAATGTTGATAAAAATTTTTTTTTCAATTAATATTTAGCTATGCCTTTTTTAAAATAGCAGTAATTAACATAGGTTATGAATTTTTTACGTAATTTGTTTATAAAATTGTTATAAACAAATAGAGAAATTCAATATTTTTCAAAAAATTTTTTTTGCTATAATGTTGTTTACAAAAAATTATGATTAAAAAAAAAATTTTCTGAATTTTAATTTTTAATTGTTTAAAAACGATTTTTTTATATTTCGATTGTTTAAATAATTAGTTAAGAAAAAAATTTTCTTTTAAAAATCATAATTTACACTTCTAAATAGTTTATAAAAATAAAAAAATTTTATTAATTATTTAATTTTAATTAGTTTAACAATTTGTTATAAAAAATATAGACCAACGTTATATTTTTTTTCTGAAGCAGAAAAAAATTATAAAGATAGCTATATATAATAAAGTGCAAAAAAAATTTTTTCCTAACTAATTATTTAAACAATCGAAATATAAAAAAATCGTTTTTAAACAATTAAAAATTAAAATTAAGAAAAATATTTTTTTTTTAAATCATAATTTTTTGGAAACAACAAAATAGCAAAAAAAAAATTTAAAAAAATATTAATTTTTTTTTAATAAACAAATTACGTAAAAAATTCATAACCTATGTTAATTACTGCTATTGTTCAATGTGAAAACAGGCATAGCTAAATATTAATTGAAAAACAAATTTTTACTAACATTTTTTAGATTTTTAATTTTTCAATAGTTATAAAAAATCATAATTAACAATTTAATTAACTTTAATGAAAATTAACCGCAGGATCTTATAAAGTACATATATCAAAAGGGCTCCACGGAGTTTAAAATTTATAGGCCAATTATTTATACCTTTGATTCCATTGTTTATGCCAATGGAGATTGGGAAAAAATTTGTTAGTTAACAATTGAATAACTTTTTGAAAAATGATGATTAAACTTTTTTTCCTTCAGGGCTCGATTCTTTCAAGTGTTAAGAAGATACTAGAATTTTTTCAAATTTTTAAAATAACATTTTATGTTATAAAAAAATTATTTTTATTGCTGTAACAGCCGCGCGGAGCCCTATTTTCAACGTCTAATTAAAATTATAAATAATGGAGATAGAGTTCCGGGAGACAGGACTTTTTTATTGGAAATTCCCTCCTCTTTAGCGAGCTTTTTTCAAAATTGCTAAAATGTTAATATTTTTCAAGTTATTAACAAAAAACGAAATATCATTTTTTTTTCATCTTATTTTGTTAATAACAATTGCAATTTTAACCTGCACCAAAATCCTTCAAAAACATTTTTCTAGAGGTGATTCCTGAATCGAATGAGCCATCGCTCATATTTTTAGGACCTTTATCTCTATTTTTCACGTTTTTGAACTTGTTGATTAGACTATTGTAAAATCTGATTTCTAATCAACCTGTGTTTGTTTTCCCCTGCTAATAACTCTTAGCAGTTGATGCGGGGTCATTTTGTTGAAATAAAAAAAAAGTTCTTTTCTTTCATACCCAATAAATATTATTCATAACCTTTGGTAACACTTGAAATAATATAAAGCTAACAGTATATGAGCAGATACTGGGGTTTTTCAAGCTCAACTTTAAGTGTGTCAGTGGTTTTATCATGATTTTATAGAGTTTTATAGGAATTAGCTGGTACCGCGACTTCATCCGCGTAGAATTCTTATTATTTCCTGTATTTTTCTCTGTGTTGTTCCATCTAGCTTATGCCTGTGGCTTTGCCTACTTCCCGTTTTCCCGTTATCCTGTTGTCCCGGTATCTCGTTTTCCGTGGATGGAGAGTGAATTCTGTAACAAATTACAGTGGTTAAAAATTGAAAAAAAAAATTTAGTTTTTTGTAAAATTCGTCAAGTTTTAGTGGGAAGAATTTCCTATTTATATTTTTCTCTGACTTATTAAGGGTAATTTAGAATGATTTCATAGCATTTTTTTTTGTAGACTCGTAGCGGTCGGGCAAGAGGTTAGATTACATCCTGTATACTCAAGAAGAAGATATACTTGAAAAGGGAGCTAACTATATCCCAACAAACATTATAGGTAAAATTTACGTCATTTCGACCTTCGAATAGGTCAGCGCCCTAATTGGCGAAGGTAATTATTACGTTATGATTACCTTAAATTTACCATTATGGGGAAAAAAATGGAAGTAATTCAGAAGTCGAAATTTGGGAAATTAAGACATTTCTCCTTATAAGTTGAAGGCATAAATAGGTAAAATTGCCTCCAGACTAGTCGACTGATGGTAAAAATGTTGTCATTTTTACCAATTTCAGGTTATAAACACTGTAATGAAACAAACAACAAACAATGGCAGGTTAGAAGAAGATGATAAAAGTTTACTGTATATTGTGTATCTTAACCTACATGCTTATGCGTGAAAGCGTTGAAGTTGACGTGAACATGGCGTATGAAGAAAAAATTGTCAATAAACGTATAGCAGATAATGCAATAAGTGATGGTTTCGCATCCACACCTAGCTGTGATTTCATTTGCGATACAAACTTTTCTGTGATAATGTTGATTTTTACTCGTCTAAAACAAGTGGGCCCATCAAATTATTAGATTTGTATGAAAAAAAAACATCAATTCATGTCTACTTTGACAACTTTTTCCATCAAACACTTCAAAAACTAATTTTATAGGATGAAGAATATGTGTACATATCATATCTCACCTATTTTTTTGACCTACCACTCATCAAAATCTGGTCGATCCGAGAAAATTATGTATTTTTTTACAATGGCGGAAACGTTCAAACCGAAAAATATGGCGTAGATTCCATATGGGACCTATATGTCGAAATTCCTCAAAATTTTGACTATGAGAACACATAGACTTTGTTCAAAGTCGAAAGTAACCTTTATTCCTGACTTTGAAGTCCATTTTCCTTATCTTGGGATTTCAGACCCTTTCACATTGTGGTCACGTGATGAAATACAATATATGTTATTCGTTCTCTGGATGGATTGCGAATCGTGGATAATAAATTTATATTTTACTTATTCTATGTTCTGTGCAGAAACACTCAAATGTCAATGCGGGGTGAAAAAGTCAATATGTTTTGCTAATGTTAATGGTAAGGCCAAGTAACCTATAGTTACTCAGAGAAATGGATATTGACTAGAAAACCCTGTAATGAGTGTTCATTCTGAAATTAAATCCATCAGTAATGTTGATAATAGTACGCGATATTTATATTTCAGTGCACATCTTCCCAGAATAGAAACCATGATTAATGTTATTGTCTAATGAGGGAATCTCTTTCCGAAGAGAAATAGCCAATCATAACTTTTCAAATATAAAATGGTGTGTTGTGATTGGCTGAATAATTTTGATTTGACATTTCTGCGTTCCGCATTCGGTGCCCGGAAATATACAATTTATCAGCCAACTGTAAATACCATTAAAAAATCGACCAATTATGATTCGCTTGATTTTTACTTTTCCGGAAACCACAATGATTGGTTTTAAAATTTTCGAAGTCATGGAAACTCATCATTTCAACACATCAATCTCTTATTTTTGTTAAAATCAATTTTCTATTTGATTTGATTTTTTGCGTATTCAATACCATTTTTTCATCCATTTACTTCAAAAGGATGAACTTCATTGAATTCCATTTTGTCGCTGCATCATTGAAAACGTCGCGGCTGTAGTTTACCGCTGGCGACAGACGAAGCATTCTGAACGCAGACAATTTATTGTTCAGTATCTCTTACCGACATGACCTGAGACCTAACCAAAGTTTAAGGTTAACGCTTTCATGTTTTTATTTCAATAATGGATGAGTGTTTTAAAATAGTTGCCGTCATAAAAGACGTGAAGCAACACCCAAGTTGATACTCCTATGTACCCCATAAGTGGGAACAAAATGTAGAGTGTTCTACCAACTGCTTGTATGGAGACTTTATGGAAAGGCCCAATGTCTGAACTCCTCTAACAATGGGAGGTTATCTTCAAGCTTTGTGCCTTATTCCCATTGAACTCATCGTCTTGGATCCATATTTTTCCCCGGTATCATCATCGGTAAAAGCAATTTCTTACTCTCATTAATTTCTGTAGTTGATGATGACTGAGTGGAAGATGATGGCTCTGATCTCTGGACATCGGAAAGTATAGGATGGTTTCGGATTATATTTTCATTTGTTCTCATTCTGGCAGCTAATCGATAATAGTTGTGGTATACCTGTATGGTTTACTAACTCTATCTGAATTTTTGCTCGGCATTTTATAGATTTCTAGAATGTAGGCACAATAAAAAAATTAAAGGAAGTGAATTGTATCATGTCATCCTCATCTGAATCGACTTGGTCTTTAATATCTGATGATAGACTAAGTTACTTTGAGGATTTTATTTCAGGTAACTTTGACTTCGTTGTAGACATTTAGTCTGATTAGACAAATATTGTGGTAATCTCGCCCTCATTGTAGAGCAGTAGGTATAAATTAGGTCAAGAAATGTCCAGGCAACTCCTTTAACTTAATTGGTGCCAAAATAGGTGATAAAGTATAGTAGACCTGTTTACTGACTTGTCAATTTCCTGACTATATGAACACACATGAGGTAATAATCAGGTAAATATTCACCAGAAGGTTTTTCCTGAGAGTTCCAAGTATTTTGAACACATTTTGCTGGTTACCTTTAGGTGAAATTTAACCTAGTAAATAACTCTATTAACCCATGAGGCTGTGAAGGTATATTTGAAGTCCATAACAAGTTATTTCATACTACGCACTACGCCTATTGAGTTTTTGGTTTTTGAAGGAGATTTGGTGCTCTCAATTATGGTTTTTATAACTCCAATTATAACTTTGGAGTTAGTTAGTACTTGAAGGTAAAATATTCGGTCAGAAATGGGTGAATTCGGACTTCTTGAAGCCGCTTTACCCCACTGCTTGGTATAATTTTCCTATAATGTTAGTTGGGATATTGATTACACTTGGTTGTCAAAAAAAGTGGTTTTATCTTATATCTTCGGTTCCCGTCATCGTAGCGAGATAGAATACATACCAGTTTTCAATATCAATCAGTAGTTTTGGCGCGATGCTCGAACAAATAAACGAACAGATACTAACAGTTTGACAATGTTATAGTAGTATAGATATAACGGAGAGATATAACGATTTCCATCACCGTTTCATGAAAATTACACTAAGCGTTACCAATGCATTGATAACAAACTCATAAAGGGTTTGGTATCATACTCATATAGGGTTTGGTATCATACTAATCCCATAATATAATAGTGGTCTTTGTTCGGAGTGTGATATGTCATAAAAAAGGGTCTAGAGACTTCAGGTACGGATTTAAAAACATGTAAATAATCTCGTTTATTACACTTTCATGTGCGAATTAAAATTGATCAACGTAATTTGATTGATTTTCAACCTCTTTTTATTATATATATATATATATATATATATATATATATATATATATATATATATATATATAACTCTTTATTAGCACACCATTTGCTCTTTACATGAATATAATACACTTATGAATACGAATAAAACTAAAATTAAACATACCATACAATACTCCATCAGTTAAAAGAAGATTACACAATAAAATATTCATTTAAATACTATTAGTATTAAAGTTCATACAAGCTAGTAGGTTGTGATTTCTGTCTCAAGCAACATATTGAAAATACCTACTACCAATTACAAGTCATTAACAATAATACAACATATTAAAAATTATCACAAGAATTTCTTGTTTAAAATTGTTCTAATAAATATTCACTACATTGTTTTTTGAATTGGTTCAAGGAGGTGATGTTTTTGATCTCAATTGGTAAACTATTGAAATGTATTAGACCCCTATTGAATATTGTGTCACACACTGTGTTTTCAGTTTTTACATAAAAATCATTTACTGTTCGAGCTCTAGTGTTATGAGTGTGTACATTACTTATATACTTCAATTCGTCACTGAGTTATGTCAGTAACATATCGTGTTTGAGCTTGAACACAAATATCAACATATTATAGTGTATTCTTTGTTTTACCGACATTAACGATAATATCTCTAGCATGTTCTTAATTGAAGTACGTCTGTTACACATGAGTATAGCTCTCATGGCTCGATTTTGAGTTTTTTGAATAGTACTCAACTGGTCACTATTGAGAAAAAATAAAAGGGTTCCACAGTAATCAAGATGAGGTGCTGTTATTGATTTGTGAATAGTCAACTTGGAAAACAATGAAACTTTACCATTAAGCCTGTACAAAAAATGAACTTTTTTTGCGACCTTCCTTTTTATATAATCACAGTGCGCTTTCATATTCAATTCTTCATCTATCATTACTCCTAGGTACTTGATTGTTTTCACCTTCTCAATATTACTGTCATTAATCAACAAGGTCATTTTAAAATCCTTATCCTTCAACCTTTTAAGTTTGCTTCTGTTCCCTATCAACATACATTTGGTCTTTTCAAGATTCAACATTGGTCCATTATCACACAACCATGTGGAAATATGTTTTAAGTCCTCATTTAAAGAGGATTCTATTTCCTCTGGTTCACCAGCAAAGTAAATCAATGTATCATCAGCGAATAATTTTAGTTGGCATTTTTTCACTTGATTTATAATATCATTTATAAACAAGCTAAATATTAGGTTTGCATTATGTTATTAACCAATTTTCTTAAAGTAATTTGAACATGCCCAAGTTTCCATGTTGAATTGTGGTTTTTAAAATTCAGTTAGCAGTTTGTATTCGTTTGGATTTGAGTGCGAAACACTTCTACTATAGCTTTTTTATAAAGTCCAATATACATTTCATCAAACTCCAATATAATTTCCATAAATTTGTCCTAATTGTCACAGAACTTCATTTTGATATATGAATATTTGGTGCGAGTATATCAAGTTGAAGCATTTTTTTCAATTTATCTCTGATTCTAATCCTTTCATTCAAGTTCTCCCCAATCAAATAACTTCAATCTGGAATTTGTTTCTGACCATGAACACCACTTCCAGTCGTCTGTCGTGCTCGCCTATTGAAAAATTGTATGTTGTTTCACATCCGTTATTGTTTTGACTTCACTTCCAGTGTCTTGTTTATTCAAAAGGTCTCAATTGTTTTCTTTCCTTTCTCCGATTAAGTGTTTCAGAGCTCCTTCCTCAAATGTACTTCGCTCGTATGTACAGTATAACCACAACCAATGAAAGTGTTCAATACTAATCACATAGGTTAAATGGCAGATAGCTTTTGAGTTTGAAATATCATATATAAAGAAGAAAGCTTCTAATTCGAGCTACCAAAAAGTTTAGAGATCAATATAATATAATAAACTCGAGTGGTATTGACTTTATATCAAAAAACATTATGAACAGCACATTACACTGTCTCTGTCTGAACCAATAAATATCTCAATTGAAACTGGTCAGTTTCCGGAAGAACTGAAAACTGGACTGGTTACTCCTATCTACAAAGAAGACGACCCCCTGAGTATGGACAACTACAGACAGATAACTGTTTCAAATGTGATTGGTAAAATTGTCGAAAAATCTACTTATAATAGAATGATTAATTACCTGGCTAAACACAATATTGTAACAAAATGTTAAAACGGTTTCTACCCTGGGAGATCAACAGAAAAAGCATTCTATGAATTTGTCGAATTTATAAATAAACAACTTGATAATAAGAACATTGTTGGGGCACTATTCTTCGATCTCACTAAGGCTTTCGATAGCCTTAATTTAGATTTTGTGGAAAAAGAACTATATGCCTTGGGATCTCGTGAAAACATGCTGACTTGGCTCGTGTCAGACTTAAGATTTAGGAAAATCAATCAAACTCAGTCAAATGGGGCAATTGTCAACCTGGGTGTGCCACAGGGTTTTGTATTGGGTCCACTTATATTTATAATGTTTATTAATGACCTACCAGAATTTATGAGAACGAAGTGTGAGGTTATATATGCGGATGATGTTTCTTTGCAACTTGTGAATTCTCCTGAAGAACTGGACAGATAACTCAAGTGTACTATATAATGAATCCACCTGAATGGTGTTTGAACAATCATCTGATTCTAAATCATGCGAAAACGGTTCTGATGAAATTTAACATAACAAATGATCCCAACACTTCTTTTGATATACATACTGAAAATATTAATTTGACGTCCTCTGAGACAACAAAATTCCTTGGAACCTTTCCTGACTCATCACTCTCTTTCCAGGCATGTGCTGATCATATATCAAAAAAGATATGTAGCAGCTACTATGCAATCTTACAACTTAAAAATATACCCTCCCAACAACAACTAATAAATATCTGCTATGCGATGACATACTCTCAATTATCCTATAATGTTATAAGATGGGGAAACTATAGATTTTCAACAAAATTGTTTATTATACAAAAGAAATTTGTCTTATCTTTGGGATACATAAGAGAACTTCCTGTAGGGGCCTCTTCCAAACAAACAAAATTAA